>OX123195.2:53835358-53951503 GCA_944739405.2 Euclidia mi
ATTGGACTTGTCTGGCTGTCTCTATGTATTTATGTACAATAAAAGTGTATAATTAAGTATGTTTATCTATTGTCTAGTACCCGAGGTAGCGATAGCCGAGTGGATATACCAACAGACTGCCATGCAGAATGTATCGGGTTCAAATCCACGGCGCGCACCAATGACTTTTTGGAGTTATGTGCGTATTGAATTGTTAATTATCGCTAGTCCCGTGCCTCGGAGAGCACGTTAAGCCGTCGGTCCCCGATGTCATGAAGTTGTTTGACAGTCGTTACAGGGCGTCAGTACCTTCTAAATAAACTGACTTTTGTCTAAATCATGGAATATCGCTAATTCGGGTTCGGGTTGCGGAGGTCAGGCAGGCAGTCAATCCGCGGCAAAGCTAAAATTCAGCCAAATCCGGTTAGACTAGAAAGCGGACCCCAGATTGAAACTGGGATATCCAGTACCCATAGCACAAGCTCTGCTTAGTTTGGAAATAGATGGTGTGTGAATGAGCTATTTATTCTATAATAATTATGATTTTTTACCTGTTCCCCAGCGTCACCCAGTCACCCAGTCAGTTAAAAGAGATTTTGTGATAACAACAAATCTTTTTAACAATTATCCTATCTGGGAATGAGAAAGAGAACCTTGGGCTTGAAAGCGAAGACCAAGGATAGCAACCATCGCTAGGAAGCTGAATACCAGGCACGTATAATTACACAGCACAGTACATTCATGCTAGTCAATATCAGAATTCAGAATTATTGTCATGGAAAATGTCCTTTAAAATTATATTTATTGGCATTTCTGTTATATTATATTCCAGAAAGATTAATCATTACGATAACTCGTGATAATTAACCACATTACGGACACAGTGACATTAATTCCATAAATAATTAATAATATCATACAAAATAATTTAGCGGGTCTAAATGGCGTACATTTTGCTTATTGAATTAAAATCGATTAATGAATAAATAGTGTATTGCATTAAATAAATCAGAGAAAATAAGCAGGTCATAAGATGAATGTATTTAAATATTACCGCCTCTTTCTTGTTGTGTACATATTTATCAGGCCTTTACGCAGAAATTAATTATTTTAAGTGTCTACATGTTTCTGCTACCATTTACAGTATAAGTGGAAAGCATTTGTTAATGATTTAGGTATTTTGACTCAGCAATAAAAGTGGGCAAATGGTACCGCAATACATCAAGACACACACAAGCGCGGCGAATAAAATGTTCTACTGTAAATAAAATACTTTATGTAGATGGGTCTGAAATTTTAAAAGTAATTCATTACAACAGTAATTTTATCGTTATTTGTACAGAAGTAATTTGAGTTCGGTGTGTTTCGTTTGATTAATGAGTCTAGTTGTTACTTAGGCCCCATGTCCGGGCGCCATTTGTGCTATTGTCGCCCAAACTGGGGCTTAAATGGGTTTCTAAGTAAGTAATAGGTAATTTATTTTAAGACAAATTAGTTCTAGCTTTTAGTGTAATTATATATGTTGTTTATAATTATATTATTTAAACTACGTATCATTTAGGTAGTTTATTGGCAATTTTTTTAAACAAATTATGGCATTGAGTGGCAATAATAATAAAATATCATACGTAATGTATTTTTATGCAGAACAATAACAAAGAGGAGCTCAAACTGTTATTGGTATTTTTTGAGGATCATAGGATATTTTAGTTCGTAGAGTGCTATTATAAAAGTCTCAAAAGCCAATAATGCCAGACTGCTTGACATAAGGTTTCGGGTTCAAACCCACGGAGTGCTCCATAATTGGTCGATGCCTAAAGAATTTCAAATCATACATTTCTGCTTGCTCAACGCTTACGCTGGCTGACTAAAAACGTTCCTAGGAAACCTGGACGTGTATGTTCTTTATCACTTTGTGCATGCTTTTTACTAGGTTAGCGTGATCTTAAAGTGAATAAATAGGCCTTCTCACTTCCCGGGTTAATAAATTAGGGCTCGAGTCATGCCCAGTAGTAGGATATTATATAAGCCCGACTATTATTACCATTATGATATAAGTCTATCGCATCCAGGTAATTTGTACTGCATTCATTCTTTATTTTATTTTCTCTCTACTGATTCGAGAATATCTATCGAAGTGCCTGCAAAATTAAGTAGTTGCTTTGATAGTCAACTGTGTAGTTTATAAACAATATTAAACGGAAATGGATATATATTTAAGTATCTAAGAAAGTTGTGAATTTCGCTGTTTGCTTTGTCCAAGCTAATGTTTGTTTAATCTAGGACATTAGTCACGGTAATCTTGGTGGGAGGTCGACGAACACGTCAATGGTTAGCTAGACTCTGAATGCCTATAGGGAAAGTTCTCCACTGATCAACTCTAGCTGTTGCAAGAGAAGAAGAATGAGCCCGTTATTTGAGTATAAACTGTAAAATATAAGAAAGATACGTTATAGTTATTAGAGCTTGAGAAATAATATAATGCTGGTCAATTTACTAAATTCTTCTGCTTTGCTGATTAATTGGCACAAAATCATGCAAGTTTGAATCGTTGATCGTATTATAATAATGATAAAGTTGTTAAAATTACATACACAGCTAGCTGGTTTATAAATCCTATTGCCGCTGAAGTGCAAGGAGAGGGCTATATTTAAAATTAAAAAAAAAACATTATTTGTTATATATGTGTCTGTAATGACACATAATACACGAACTTGCAAGACGCAGACTTTTTTATTTCATCCGTTTTCATGCCTTTCCTTTTTTGATTATTACTTAACAACTTTACTCTAAATATTACCTTTAGAGCTTTATCAAAGTACTCGTTAATTTATTCCAGTATCTACACCAGTGTTATAAATCTCAGAGTTTGCATAATGTGCCACGTTTTGCTAATATCAAAGGTTTCATCTTTACAAGCGGTCACACACGGAGTATTTCGGTAAACGTCTGCTTAATATGCAAAGCAAATTTCCGAGTCGCCTCCCACAGACTACCACTGAAACCACGAGTGCGATAATCCTAAAACTAGACAGTCTCAAATTAATCAGAATCATCTGAGTTATTAGGGCAGTGCGGTATTAGATAAAACAATTTCCAAAATTTTGCATGTTTGGAAACACTTACATAATTATAATCAAAGTATATATCAATAGACGACCGGTTGGCGCAGCGGGAGTGTAAGCGACTGCTACGCCGAAGGTCGCGGGTTCGATTCCCGCTCAAGTCAAACATTTGTGTGCATGAACATGGGTGTTTGTCTTGGTCTGGGTATTTCTATGTATAATATGTATGTATTTACAAAAAAAAAAAAAGTATATATGTATGTTTATCCATTATCTAGTACCCATAGTACAAGCTTCTGCTTAGTTTGGGACTAGATGGTGTTGTGTGAATGTGGTAGAATATTATATTATTATAAAAAAAAAATAGGTCATGGTTGTAAAATAAAAAAAACATCAGCTCTGTTTATGAATTAGTCCATAGCTGAACTAAGACCTTTTCCAATTAAAGTGCTATGCTCCACGCTGGGCACATTATGTGTGGTGCTGGGCACGTGAGGGTTGGTTAACATATATTTTGAAATAATTATGAAGAATTCTCAGATTACATGTCTGAGAATTCTTCAACAACAATTTAATACGCACACAGCTTCGAAAAGTCATTGATGCGCGTGGATGAGAACCCAAAACCACCACAATACCAGTCTGTTGTTCTGCCCACTAGACTATCGCTGAGCTAGCAACACAGAATAGCTCATTTAATGCTCCTCTGATAGTCAAAGTTATCCGCATTCACTGTTCGTGATAAATAGACACGTTATAATTAAAACAAACATACGCAGCTATTTTTGCTGAAACAGCCACTCATTTAACGATAACAACATTTTATATTTCAGTTCATTTGGCCAGAGATTTTCCAGGGCTGGATAGTTGTAGTCCTGTGTGTATTTTCTAAATAAATCGCAGGGACAGACACTTGAAACAGCTGGAATCAACATCCGAACAGGTTGTTTTTCACATGATCGGTAAAAATAATTCACATGTTCTATGTATGGTAGTGAAAGTTGGGTATGGCAGAAGAGTCATGAAAGCAGAATAAATGCTGTAGAAATGAGAGCACTGAGAAGTATGTGTGGTGTGTCTGATACGAGAGTGGTGTGCGGTAAAAGAAGATGTAGTGACAAGCATCGAGAAAGGCATGTTAAGATGGTTTGGACACATGGAGAAGATGGATGACGAAAGACTGACAAAGAAGATATATAAGGCAAGAGTGAATGGGAGAAGACGAAGGGGAAAACCTAGGCGTACGTTCTCTGATGAGATTGGAGACATCCTAAAAAAATAACAGGTCAGAAGTATCCTAAACATGCATGCATGAGAAACTTGATGGGAGTGAATGAAGCAAGAGAGGTATGTCAGGATCGTTGCAAATGGCGTTCCATGGTCTCTGCCTACCCCTCCGGGAAACAGGCGTGAGTGAGCATGTGAAGGTGGTAAAACAGTTAATGTTTCGTATAAAGAAATTATCTAAAGATATATATTAGGTATATCATATACATATAAAAGTCATAAATATTATATACTCTTGGCATAAATGTCATGCTTATTAAATTCTAACATTTACGCGAACGAAGTCGCGGGCACAGCTAGTATATAATATACATAGAGGCTTATAATAAATGCCGGTAAAATGATTAAATCATATCATCATCGTCACGCCTAGGAACCCTGGGTCCGTTTACTAGTCTTACCAGATATGTCAGAATATTAGCTATTCCATAGAGCTACTACCGTCTGACCGCCACAACCCAAAGGGATAGCGATATTGTATGGTTTAGACCAGTATCTGTTTATTTGAGGACACTGACTCCCCGTAACGACACGCGACGGTGAAAGATCTTCATGAGAACTGGGACTGACGGCTTAGCGTACTCTCCGCACGGGCGATAATTAACTAATTAGCTACTACTAATATTATAAAATCTTATAACTATTACAAAACTTAACCTCAAAATATTTGAAATCTTAAATGTCTGATATCTAAGAACTGCCGTCGAACCGACGTCGTTTGAGATGTGGTGCTACCGGTGCATGTTACGTGTTGGTTGGACGCAGAGGATCAGCAACGAAACTGTGCTTCAGCGTGTCCACATGCCTCGTAAGCTGATGCCAACTATCAAAAAACGCAAGATTGAGTATCTCGGCCACGTGCTCAGACATGATAGATACGGACTGCTACAATTTTATTGATAATGATGGGCAAGGTGGAGGGGAAGAGACACGCTGGACGCAGGAGGAAGTCGTGGCTGCGGAACATTCAGGAGTGAACCGTTATTGCCTCCGTAGAGCAGCTGTTCCGGTTGGCTATGGACAGGGAGGAATACAAAAAGCTGACGGCCAACCTTCAGGAATGAAGAGGCACCAGAAGAAGAAAACTAATTGCTGGTTGACATTGAGAAGATACAATAGAGCGTTTGAGAGTTCTGTTTTAATAAAGTCCTATTTTTTACAAGGGATGTAGTGTGAAGCGTATCTATTAGTTTTTTTTTTTCTTTTCGAGGACGTGAATGGCCAGCTCTTACGACAGAGTTTGGCTTTCGAAATGGCCAAATCATTATTGTGTGTGAGTCATGAATAAGAAGCGACATCTTGACGTAATTATAGGTATACGGTTACGTGATTCTGAAACGCGAGAGTGGTCTGACGTACCTATGTTTCACAAGTAGTCACCTATCCAAATAAAGAACTGTGCAAGGATTGCTTAGTTTTGCCGATCTGTCTTATACTAATACAACAAAGCTGAAGGGCTGTTTATTTGATTCAACTCACTAATCTCCGGAACTAATTGTCCGATTTGAAAAATATTTTGTGTTGGATAGCTCATTTATCGATGAAGGCTATTATTATTTATAACATCACGCTATGGGTCATGGATGAAGAGCAGTGGCTCTAATAACGCGGGTGTAACCGTGGACACACGGGCTGTTTCCGCAACTCCACGTCTTGGCGCGTATTTGGCGTGTTATTAATATTATTTAAAAAAAAACATATGTCTATTAACATATAGTTTATAAGTAATAACATAGTTACAACAATTTCAGCATAGCTCTAAGTTTTTCCAGTCTCTGGAATATGTATACCTGGTTTTCAAATATAAATTAAAATTTAATCTCTGACGCATGCATTTATTTAGTGGTGTTGTTTGAAATTACAGTCTGAATTAAACACCAGCTTTTAGGCTTTGGAGGGCTGACCGAACTTATTACGTATGGGGAATTATCGAGGTTATGTATTTGAATACTTGATAGGTACATTATGACTGGACTTGGTTTCGAATTGATTTCGAATTATGATATAGCAAAAGAAAGTTGAAAGGTGCAAAGGCAGCCATAGTCTAATGGAAATACTATTAACAGAGTACCATACACGGGGTATTCGGTTCAAATTCACGATGTGCGTCAGAATGGCTGGTTGTCTGTGGCGTTGGTATATGAGAGTTGATTTGAAAATTGCTACATAATTGCTTATATTTGCTACAGATAATAAATAATTGCTACATGGGATATCTATTTAGAAATTAAATATTTTTTTTGATCAGCCATCCTGACGTTTGGTTGGCTGGTCACCTCCTAGTTTAAAGTTAAGCATGCAGAGTTTCGCGAAATGTATTGCGTGAATAATTGCTACATATTTACTTCATTTACCTAATTTAGTTGTAACTTCAGTCATATGTTAAATCAAGGATATAGCAATTATTTTAATTATCCCAAAGAAAAGTGCCTGATAAAATAATAAAGGCAAATACTTAGTTATGTAGATGTTGGTTTAATATCGTTTAGACTCTGGTAACCGTGAAAGTAATGCTATTTTTGCGTTAAAAAATATGTACCTACCTTCAATAATCCATGGAAATGCTATGATGACGAATCGAAAAAAAAATACGAAGATTAAAAAGAAGCTATTGTTTTATTCTCCCAAAGACAGTGGGACGCGCCGCTTTGGGAATCCGGTCTATGGCTTCAGGCACTACCATCGTCCAACACAAGAAGCATGTTGGATGATGAGACGTTCCGTATTGCCACTTGTCTCCGTTTAGGTGCTCCGTGTGTTTCTCCGCTTCGATGTCATCGTGGAGAAGACGTGGATAGCCTCGGACACCATGGGCTATCCTGCAGCAGAAGTGCTGGTAGAATTCCTCGCCATGCTCACCTCAATGACATAATCTGTCATGCTCTTGTCGCGTCTGGTGTACCAGCTGTACTTGAACCAAATGGTTTGGTACGCGACGACGGGAAGAGACCTGACGGTATGTCATTGTTGCCATGGAAAATGGGTAGTTCTTTGGTGTGGGACGCAACCTGCGTAGACACCCTCACGCCATCCCATGTTCCAATGATGAGAAATGCTCGGGAGGCCATGCTGGCTCTGCTGCTTCATCTGCGGAAACCCTCAAACGGCGCAAATACAGTAATCTAGTGGCTAATTACGTATTTGAGCCGTTTGGGGTGGAAACGCTAGGCTCATGGGGTCGGAGCGCTCGTTCTTTATACCGAGAAATATCTAAACGGTTACGATGACTCACGTGACCAGAACCAGTGGCTGGTTTATTCTTTGCTCAAAGAATCAGCATTGCCATCCAACGTGGCAATGCTGCCAGTTTCTGGGCACGTTACCTGATGATATCGATGAGGAGGCATTCTACGACGCCTTAGCACACCTGTACATATATATTTCCACTTTTTATTTTTAGATTTATGTACATACATATACAGGGTGTAAAAAGACCCTGAACGAAAACTGAAATCCCATGTTGTATGTACCAATCACTACGATTTTTTTTAATTCGGCACCATACCTGGGAAATTACTGATAAGAAGATAATACCTGGGAAAGTTCAGGAGATATTAAAGTTAGTATGGATTTTTTCTAATTAGGTACAAAATCGATGCATTTACCCCGCCAATATGTTCTTTAGATGCCCTAAGTATAACTCCATGGGTAATTAGGTATTTTGAGCGTTGCACGCGCGCGCTTTTAATTGCGGTTTAAAACATGTGATAACTAAAAAAAATCGTTACACAGGTATTATTTTTGGTTAGTATGACTTGGCATGATGTCCACAACGAGTAGACTTCGGCTTGGTGATGGGCCTTGAGACACCCTGATAGTAATGTATATATGGTTATAATATTAGTCATCTGTAATGTTATAATGAAAATTACTCGATCGAAAAAGAAGAAGCTAATTCCACATTGAAAAATAATGTAAAATTAAGATAAATTAATCATTGAATATTTTTTTAGTAAATTGTAATATTATTAAACTGAATTTTATGAATGACCTACATTATTTTTATTTACAATACCCTTTTAATGAGCTTATTATCCACTTATCTACTCATAAAATAACATGGCGTTTAACAATTATTATTTCAAACGCCTGCCTCCTAAAATAGCAATACCGTTGAGGGAAGACACACTGCTACTATTTGCCTTTATTATTTTATCAGGCACTTTTAATGGGATAATTTAAATAATTGCTATATCCTTAATTTAACATATGATTGAAGTAACAATTAAATTAGAATAATGAAGTAAATATGCAGCAATTATTGACGCAATTGATTTCGGAAAACTCTGCATGTTGTACTTTAAACTAGGAGGTGACCAGCCAACCAAACGTCAGGATGGCTGGTCAAAAAAATATTTTATTTCTAAATATATATTCTATGTAGCCATTATTTATTATATGTAGCAATTATAAGCAATTATGTAGCAATTTTCAAATCAACTCTCATATACCAACGCCACAGACAACCAGCCATTCTGACGCACATAATTCACGGTGGTCGGTGAATCATTGACCTACCCAGTTAGATGCATATTCTATTATCAATTATTGCTTGCCTTTACCTTGAATATGAAACCGTTGGACCGATTGTCACGAATATCTTTGAAAGTCATTTTACAGAGAATACTACACCTGGTCTAGTTATGGATTATAGCTGTACATTTAGGTTGTAAGCGTGAAATAGCAATCACTATGTGAAAAAGTTAATATTCTACCATATCTGGTATATGATTTAATAGAGAATTATTTCAATGTCGTTTTATTTTTAGATCATGTGGTGTCTGGGACTTTTTGAAACTAAACCTAAGTCGTACTAGTATCTGACGAAAAGGACTTTTTGGAAGACCACATTTATTTATGTGTGATAATTTTGTGCCGAAGGATGTGAAAATTGTACCTAAAGATCTCATAATAATTTTATAAGTATATTTATGTGTGTTAATTTTGCACGTAAAGGTTTAAAAAAAGATTTGATAATGACTGAGAAACTAGTTACTAAGAATGTTAAGGTTTTTATCATCTCGCTTATATTTATATAATTATGTGATAAATATTTTATTAAAATAACCTAGATTAAGGGCAACATTCTGTACTAAACCGAATCAAAAATATTAGATTTATATTTGGATTATTTTTTACTAGAGGACGCCGGCAGCTAACCTGCATTTTTTTTAAATTTACACGTTTGGCCGATGCCGTGGGAATTTTGGGAAATCCCTTCTTAGTGCACCCCTACGGTCCTCAAGGAACATACATGCCAAATTTCAGCTTCTTGCACCTAATAGTTTCGGCTGTAGCGTGTCTGTCAGTCAGTAAGTAACGCAAGGATTTTAAATATTAAGATAATAGAAAGGAAATGTTATGGTATACTCTTAAATGGTCAGCTGTTTCAGTCATATTTTCAAAATTATTTTATTAAGCTTTCCACATAAAATATTTTAAAACAACTACATATAATTAATAACAAAGGTGCAAATTAACTGTTAAGTGCAATATATGCTATGCTAAGTTATTCACAATTTCTTACAATTCAATAATAATCTCATCGTTTTAAAACTAGGGTGTTTTTGCACCCATTATAGTCTTAGAGCTGATTTTTGAATCGTCAGTTAGAAGATAACAAAACAATAAAATATAACACTTACAAATTAAAAATTATGGTTGTGGATAAAGTAGATCAATGATGTTACCTACTTTTCAATTTAGCCTGGATACAGTTTAACTGTCAAGTAAATTTTAACTCATGATTGGTACCATTTCGATGTATGGACGCTTTTTAGTTTTATTGCGTACAGAACGTTCGTAAAAATTGATTTCTGAAAATAAAAATATCCATTTCAAGCCATTGTCGAGCGTTGTATCATTGCTTTTGTAAAATTATTTGTTGTATTTGCAAAATATTCTTGAAATCGTGTGAGATTTAACCACACATATACACATAGTGAACATTTTGAAAAGCATGTGTGGCACTGAACTCGTTCGTCGTGGTAAACAATACAAACATTCAATCATCAGACATAAAGACTGATGAGACGGAGGATCTCAGGTAGGATGTCGGGATTCGAGAGAAACACTGCTAGGCTGAACAGGTTCTTTATTATGTCTCACTACCGCTTACATACAGTATGACCGAACTAGGTAAGCACTGGCCTGAGGGCTGGAGCGTAGACTCCTGCTGCTCTCCGACGCTCGCAGGGTAGCTGCTCGTAGGGTCGCCGATGAGCTGGCCAAGGTGCGCTGCACAGGCAGCTCTGTGGTCGAGGTTCAGGCTGAGCGGGGTCTCAGGCGGTGCAGCCGATGTGATCCGAGCGGTCAGGCTCAGGCGTCCGTGGCCTGGCTGTAGGAGCTCGTAGGCAGGAACAGAGGCTTGGGTGGCAGCTGGCTAGTAGCGGCACGGCGCCAGCAGCACTCTAGAGAGAAGACAGGTGCAGTGAGCCCGTAGGAAGAACTGGAAACAGCATAGAGAATACACAACAACCGGTCAGGAACAAGCGGTCCCTAGATCGGCTGTTATGCTTAGGAGACACAGATACTACAGACAGAACGTATAGGCACACAGACAACTAGAATATGCTTACCCCCAGCGGGACAGTAGAAAGAGAAGTAGGATTGTAGTTGTAGTTACTACAACCATCAGCGAGACGGTGTGAAAAGCAAGTGATCGACTTAGATCGCGCACCCATCTTATATAGATATAGGCCTATGACTCACAACTGCCTTTGGCTAGTGAACATTACGCTTTATATTTGGTAATAAAGCGAACGGCTAAGCTGGCGTTAAGCGCCTGCGAGATATTATAACGCAATACGTGTAGTATTACGTTACAATACCCAGCTCTGTACAGCAGGATTTTTCGTGTCTAGACAAGAAAAATCCGTCTAACTAAGTTCTCCGAACTTCTGTAGACAGTGCTAAGTAGATAGTGACTATGAAACTCAAACTGCAGGTAGGTACAATGAAAGAATCTAGTTAGGTTAGGAATCAGTGTAGTTAATTAGTTTTAAATCTTTAATGTGTCAACTGCCAATAGATTTACCCGACGAATCCGCTAATTCGTATACTAGTGGTGACTTTTTAGCAATAACAGTACACTTGGTAAACTTAGGAGCCAGTTTTTTGCTAAATGATTGGTCCCTGTCACTGAAATAGAAGGTTCTTTTCCATACGGTATCACCTATGTTAAACTCAGCCGGTTTACGACGTAAGTTGTATGTGTGTGAGTTTCTAGCGTGAGCTTGGATTAAAAGAGACTGGACCTTATCGAAAATACTTGATAGACAGCCTATATTTTCAGCATAAGAATCCCTAGGTATATAAATAACATCATCTGACTCGGCATCAATATAGTGTGAACCGCAAGTTACTAGTTCTCTGCCGTACACTAAAAAACTCGGAGTATAACCAGTTACCTCATTAACCGCAGTATTTAGCGCGAATTGAATTTTGGGAAATAAAGTATCCCATATTCTATGGTCGTTTTCGATAAACGAAGATATAGTAGTCACGATGGTTTTGTTGTATCTCTCAACAGAATTTACGTGCGGAGTGTATTTCGGTGTAAAGTGCAAGTTAGGTATTTTATATTTTCTAATCATAGACTTTAGAGTTGCACTTACAAATTGTTTACCATTGTCTAGAATAACGGTTGAAGGTATGCCATGTATTAAGAAAACTTTTTCCTCGAGAATGTTAGTTATAAATTTATAATCTCGGCGGTATCCCGCTTGATGGGAAAGGGAAGACAATATTTACTGAAGCAACAAGTAACAACAAAAATATAGCTATTTTGTTTTCTAGTTGAGAGAAGGGGTCCAACAAGGTCGACACTAATTGTTTGGAAGGGACGAGAGCACACCTCTGGTCGTCCCATAACACCTAAAGTAGCATGGTTTTGGTGTTTATGTGCGACACAAGTATCACATGAAGATATAAATTTAACAACGTTGGCGTGCATACCGGGCCAATAATAACGCTGTGCTAAACGTTTAAACGTTTTAAAAATACCTAAATGACCCGCAGCGAGTTCCGAATGGTTTTCTTTAATAGCTGTAGATCTATCCGAGGTAGGTAGAACCTCTTTCCATTCGAATTCTTTCCGCAGTGCACATTTCGATATCATATATCGATATAACTTATCATTTTTGATGGAATAGTTAGGAAAAGATGTAGGTGAGTTTTTACAGCCATTGTAGATAGTAGTATACCACTGATCCGAGGTTACGGTAGTATCATTATCAGTGTTAGTATCAATAGCCGACACGGCACTTGCCCGCGATAGTGCGTCGGGTATGACGTTATCCGCGCCGCGGCGATGTTTCACATCAAAAGTAAAAGAAGACAGACGCACCCCCCATCTCGCTAAGCGACCCGTAGGGTTACTTAAATGTAAAAACCATTTTAAGGCTGAGTGATCTATGTAGACAGTGAATTTCAAACCGTTATCTAAGTAACATCGCCAATGTTCTACCGCGACTAAAACAGCTAGCGTCTCACGTTCCGTAATACTATAATTACGTTCCTGTGTAGACAAGGATTTGCTCATATAAGCTATAGGATACTCCACACCGTCAGTAGTTTGTGTGAGTAAAGCCCCTACGCCATAGTCACTAGCATCCGTGTGCACTTCGAACGGTTTGTTATAGTCCGGACAAGATAGAATAGGCGCGGTAGATAACAGGTGTTTGAGTTTAATAAATGAGTTGTTAGCTTCCTCCGACCACACAAAAGGAGCAGCCTTTTTACTGGTAGAAGTAAGTTTATTTAGAGGCCCTGCAATTGAACTAAAATTAGGTATAAATCTACGGTACCAAGACGCGGTACTCAAAAACCGTTTTACCTCCTTTTTATTTGTAGGTACAGGATAGTTCATTATTGCTTCCACCTTACTAGGATCTACGTGAAGTCCTTTAGAATTGACTACGTAACCCAAGTATTTTAATTCGTTTCTAAAGAAATGTGACTTTTCTAAATTAATAGTTACTCGTAAGTTAGCTGATTTTAGTTTCGCGTATACTTTAGATAACAGCTGAATGTGATGATCAAAATCTTTTCCTATAATACAAATATCGTCTAAGAATACGAACACCGCGTTTTCGAACTCTGGACTATTTGTAAATAATTGATCGACCAATCTTTGTTGCGTAGCCGGCGCATTAGTTAAGCCGAACGGCATAGTAACAAATCGGAATGTTCCGCGCGTAGGTACGTAGAACGCGGTCTTGTCCCGATCGCTACTCCGAATAGGCGTCTGCCAAAAAGATTTAGATAGATCAATACTACTTAGGAATCTAGCATTTTTTAGGTTATCTAGGATTTCGGAAACATACGGTAGTTTGTACGCATCCTTACGTGTAACCGAGTTTAGTTTTCGGCTGTCTAAACAAAACCTTAATTTACCATCTTTCTTAGGCGTTAATAGGATAGGCGAAGACCATGGGCTTTCACACGGTTCTACGACTCCGAGTTTAAGCATCTCGTCTAGTTCCTCAATAATAACACGCAATTTTTCTGGCGGCAGACGATAGTATCGCTGACGTATTGGCGGTGAGTCACCTGTATCAATACGACGCTCGACTAAATGGGTACGTACAAGGCCTTTCTTCTCGGAAGATATACATTCGAATTGCTTAATCATCTTATCCGCTAAACGTTTTTCGTAGTCATTAAGCTCATTGTAGGATTGTAAGGCAGCATTAGGTTTATTAGGTAAGGAATTACTACTAGGGTCATTATTAGCTAAAGAGACAGAGTAAATATAATTTGGTAACAATTTAAATCTTTTCCAGAAGTCAATACCTAAAATTAACGAACTAGTGACTTCTGGAATTACGTACGCTTTTAAGTTATAAGTTTTATTTTCAAAAGAGGTGGGTAGGTTGATATAGCCGATCGGTGTCAAACGATGACCACCCGCCGATCGAAAAAATATAGTAGGGTTGTCACACTTATTCAAAGGGAGATTAGTTTGAGAAATAATTTTTATATGAGAATTATTGCCCAATATAGTCACGGCAGAACCTGAGTCAAGTAACCCAGTAAGGGGTAGATTCTTAATGGTTACATTAACACAGGGTCGAAAATCAGTATTAGGTTTTCGATCACGGATCGCAGCCACAGAATAACTGGAAAAATACACTTTTAGAGTGTTCAGCCAACTTTTCCAGTCTTCTTTATCAAAATATTTAGGTTTATAAGATGTACAAACGGTAGGGTTTGTCATCTTATTTGACGAACTACGATCCGAGTAAATTAGTTTTTTAAAAGATTTTTTTTTACAGTTAGGACAATTTACGAACGTGATATCCCTAAGGCCACACTTAAAACATATCGGATAACGTTCTCGCTTGCACGTCCCTAGTGAGTGATCAGTTGAACGGCATCGCGGGCAAAACACACACTTCTTATTAGTTATTTTTGTAGGAACAGCTGAATTAGATATCATGTTGACATTATAGTGTTGTAGGTTAGGCACAGGTGTATCGTTCGGTTCGACATTTATAGATGCGACAGAAGCGTAGTTTTTTAGTTTAGACGGTTTATAGTACTGTGAATTATTATAGTGACCGTGCGTGTCCTTTTTAATTATGTAAGCTAAATCAGGTGCTACTGTGTTAGACGTAGGGTAACTAGGTTCATGAAATTGTGCACTTAAGCACTGGAATCTCTCATAGTTTAGACATAGTGTTTTTAGAGTGTCTATAGCCGTAGTACATGAAGCTAGTACTGTAGAATAACACGGTCTAATATTGTGAAGCAATATATTTAATTTTTCATGTTCGGTTAGTACCGTGTTCGGTGACAATCGCGCAAAAAGTTGGAACATAATTGATAAATAGATGATTATACCCTCAGTTTGCCCTTGAGTACGATTACGAATCTCGGCTAAAAGTTTATAATCATAGTCGTACGGTGTAAAATCAGCTGCGAGTTTACAAGCTAGTTCGTCCCATGTAGAAATAGAATATTTAACACCGCGAAACCAGTGTAACGCATTACCCGTAAAAATTTCGGACGCGTAATCGAATAATCTATGGGCAGGTAGATTTCTAACCGTCCTAAATTCCGTCACGCGTTGTAGAAATTTGCGAACGCAGCCTCAAGTTCCGTCAAATTTGAGTTTCGATAGTTCGCCAACCCTCAAATGCTCACAGTAGACAGTTACCGGAGTCGACGCTGCCTGTGCAGTGGTTGAATCCGTGCAAGTCATCGTGACTCCGACTTCTGCCGACGGAACATTCGAGTGTTCTATCTTAGATAGCTCTGCCGACAGCATCCGAAAGCGTTCAGTCAGGTCGGATATTTTCTTGCCGTATTTAGGTTCGGATTTGTCTAATCTGCCCAATCTGTGGTAGACCTGGTTGTGCAAAGCCGTAGTTCGCTTCGCCAAGTTGTGGTCGTATAGTTCCTTAAGGGAAGAGATTCGCGAATCTAAATCGGCAACTGACAGGCTAGCTCCCTTGAAGTCGTCTGCTATGTCTAGGCCTGACTCTAGGATTTCGTCATTCGGAATCAGCTCGAGTAGTTTAGGTAGCTGCTTCCGTAAACCTAAAACAGAGGTAGCCGGCTCCTCGCCGCGAATAGCGACCTCAAAGGCCAATTCATTTTTATTAAGTAGGAAGTACTTAATGGGGTTACTGCTCATGATGAAATGAAGTGTATGATAGGAAAAGAACGTAAATATATTACAGCCCTCGGTGTGCAATCGTTCTGCTTTACAAAGAAACTACGACGATTCTGTGTAAAAATGTAGACAATAGATAAGTGACTTGCAAAAACAAAAAAACGGTTATTTCAAATTGCGAACAGTTACGTAGGGAATCGGTAGTTGTTTGAATTAGGCAATAGTAAGATAACACATAATAGTTATACAAGAATAGAAATTAAAGATAGACAGCAAACACAGATATACACAAGTTAAATAGTACGTACCGGTTCGCTGATGTCTGCACCTCCTCGTTTACAAAGACTGACCTCCTAAACAAGAACAACTGCAGTAATTGGAAGTGAGACAAATAGAGTTGGGCGCCACTGAGACGGAGGTTCTCAGGTAGGATGTCGGGGTTCGAGAGAAACACTGCTAGGCTGAACAGGTTCTTTATTATGTCTCACTACCGCTTACATACAGTATGACCGAACTAGGTAAGCACTAGCCTGAGGGCTGGAGCGTAGACTCCTGCTGCTCTCCGATGCTCGCAGGGTAGCTGCTCGTAGGGTCGCCGATGAGCTGGCCAAGGTGCGCTGCGCAGGCAGCTCTGTGGTCGAGGTTCAGGCTGAGCGGGGTCTCAGGCGGTGCAGCCGATGTGGGCCGAGCGGTCAGGCTCAGGCGTCCGTGGCCTGGCTGTAGGAGCTCGTAGGCAGGAACAGAGGTTTGGGTGGCAGCTGGCTAGTAGCGGCACGGCGCCAGCAGCACTCTAGAGAGAAGACAGGTGCAGTGAGCCCGTAGGAAGAACTGGAAACAGCATAGAGAATACACAACAACCGGTCAGGAACAGGCGGTCCCTAGATCGGCTGTTATGCTTAGGAGACACAGATACTACAGACAGAACGTACAGGCACACAGACAACTAGAATATGCTTACCCCCAGCGGGACAGTAGAAAGAGAAGTAGGATTGTAGTTGTAGTTACTACAACCGTCAGCGAGACGGTGTGTAGGGCAAGTGATCGACTTAGATCGCGCACCCATCTTATATAGATATAGGCCTATGACTCACAACTGCCTTTGGCTAGTGAACAAGAAAAATCCGTCTAACTAAGTCCTCCGAACTTCTGTAGACAGTGCTAAGTAGATAGTGACTATGAAACTCAAACTGCAGGTAGGTACAATGAAATATAATAAAGCGAACGGCTAAGCTGGCGTTAAGCGCCTGCGAGATATTATAACGCAATACGTGTAGTATTACGTTACACTGACAAATATTAATTTTGGTTCTGGCGTGCAACGCCCCCTATTACGTGGGACCTACAAAAAAAATCATGGCGAAATGTGGGTGTAATACCTATTACGCCTCTGCCTCCCCCCTCGGGGAAACAGGCGTGAGTCTATAAAAAAAAATCATATTTAGTTATACTCTCTGCGAAACCCAAACTATTAATATGAAATATGTTGATCGCAGATAAACGTTCAAACCTCAGCTCCGTGTTAATCTACTCATGCATTTATAATTATAATATATTAGGACAAGTATAGAGTGGGGTGAGGTAAAATGGAACAGATAAAGACAAAGATAGACTTGTCAGTCGACATTAATAACGGACGAAGTGAAGCGGCTTTATTCGAAAAAGATAACAACTTGTACTTAAGAAAAACCTAAAAGTTAAAAGATTACAATAATTATTTTTGTGTGAGAGTGTCTGAGTTTTTAAGGCCGCTTTTTTTTATTTGTTTATTTGCACAAAACACATTACAATCGTAATAAAAATATATATTAATAACAATGTTGTTTAGGATCTGGATCATAACGTAAAATATGTGCATACAGAAAAATACAAAACAGGTTATTATTAACTTATGAAAATACATGATTTGATTTGGATGCCTCAAGCAATCCCACTGGAGCCCGAGGCATCCAAGCCCAAGCTGGTATAGAGGATGTCTTTTACAGTAGAAGTAAATCTGTTAAAGTTAGTGTCAAAAATATCGAGTTATTGGTTGGTCTTTGCCAAATCATTATATTGTCGGGCCATCCTTGTCAATGGGTTATAGTAGGAGATATTATTTTTATATGTTTGAAGAGCAAAGATATTAGTTTGATTGGCCTTGCGAGCACTATATTTAATGTTAGAATAGAATAGAATAGAATAATTTACATACATACATACATACATAGACTCACGCCTGTTTCCCCGAAGGGGTAGGCAGAGGCATATTAAACGCCCACTTTTCGCCAGTGTTTTGATCCCACGTAATAGGTGGCGAGCCTATTGCCGCTTATTGGGACATTTTGTTTGCCAGAGCCTCGTCCGTTGATCGGCAGGTGCACCACTTGCAGGTGAGGTTGGCTTGGGACCCTAAGTTCTTGGTGGGAACCCTATGCACCCTATATAGAATAATTTATTTTTAAAAATTGTAGTACATTTACAGGTGTTATACATAATATCGAATCACACATTTCGCCAGTATTGGCATACAAATTTAAGTACAAAATTGAAGAACTTAAAAATTAAATCATTATTAAACACATTTAAACCAAATTTATTACATGACATCATCAATTCATCACGCGCATCAATATTATACTACAAAATTAAATAATTTATCTAAAATAATGTATGTTATATTTATATCATAATTATACTCTCTCTCTCTCTTCATCTTTTACAAGGTTTCAGGTTAAAAAATTCATCCATGTTATAAAAAGTTTGTGTAACAAGCCATTTTTTTAACTCAGACTTCATTTTAAATAGTGGCAGTTCACGGATTGCCTTTGGAATTTTATTAAAAACTCTTATGCACATAATGTAACAGTTTTTATGAAATAGGGAGCTCTTACATGTAGGCATTAACAATCTGGTGGGGTCTCTTTTACTCATGACTGAGTTATCTCTAACATTGTTAAATTCATGTGAGAATGTTTTCACATGTACACATATTTCCAATATATATATAAGTCAAAAAAGAGTAAGTATTTTGTTATTTCTAAACAATGGTCGGCATGAGTCTAGTGGTCCTACGTTACACAAAGCCCTTAAGCATTTTTTCTGGCAAATAAAAGCCTTATTAAAATCAGTTGAATGTCCCCGTTGTGAAATTTGAGTGAGTGAGTGAATGTTGAAACTGATTTGAGAGAGCAACTCTGGTGAATCGATTATATTATGTATAATTTTATAGAGATAAATTAAATCAAAATTAATGCGTCGGGATTCTACCGTCTGAACTTTTAATTTGCTGAGTCTGTCCTGGTAACTTAAATTTGACCGACCTGGGTTTTGGCAGTAGCTGAGAATTCTAAGAAACTTTTTCTGAGGACGCTCAATTTCATCAACATGAGCCTTGTAATTCGGAGACCATATGGGACGGGACTACCATATTCCAGTATACTCCTCACGAGAGCAAAGTATAGGTACAGTGCACTGCGTGGCTGTCTAAAACATTTGGTAGATCTTAAAACAAACCCTAGTAACTGATTAGCTTTACTCGTAATGTGAGTAAAATGTGGGCGAAATGAGAGTTTATCATCAAATAGAATGCCTAAATCTTTAACAATATGCGTGCGAGTAATAATTTGACCATCAATATTATAGTCCCATGCCATTTTATTGTGTTTTAGAGTGAACGATATAATACAGCATTTCGATACATTTAAAAACATGTGATTCCCTTTACACCATTCAGATATCAAATTTATATCCTGCTGAAGGGCTAGGCAATCTTCTACGCTAGAGATTGATTTGAAAATCTTTAAATCGTCTACGTACAAGACACAGTTAGAAGATAAGTGTTTAATTAAATCATTAATAAAAATAACGAAAAATAAGGACCCTAAATGGGAACCTTGAGGCACTCCAGATGTAAC
Organism: Euclidia mi; assembly: GCA_944739405.2. Taxonomy (NCBI): domain Eukaryota; kingdom Metazoa; phylum Arthropoda; class Insecta; order Lepidoptera; family Erebidae; genus Euclidia; species Euclidia mi. Next base: position 53,855,203 of record OX123195.2, read on the forward strand.
TGAGGTAGGTGAGGAAAGAAAGCCTTTCAAAGCAACTGGGCTGTTCTGTTTCCTGGCATACATAATTCTAGGCCTCGTCTCCTACTGTTCAGACTTGTAAACATATTTAAATTTTTCTTAACAAATATTACTGTTTCTAGTATGTAAACGGATGGCAAAGTAAGAATTTTATGATTAATAAAACATGGTTTACAGCTGTCTGTAGGTTTAATACCGAATATTGACCGAACTAACTGTGTTCTGTTTTCAAGATACGAACAGATCTAATGATACAGGTTTCCGTGGATACCATATGCGGCCATTTTGCGGCAAAGCAAGTGATGATTCACTTTGTCGAAGGCCTTGGCAAAATCTGTGTGTATAGAGTCAACTTGACCTCTCACTGCAAATACTTGACAAAGATAATTTTTATACTCTAAAAGGTAGGAAATAGTTGATCTTCCTTTTACAAAGCCATGTTGTTTACATGAAATAGCAGGCTTAATATGATTATATAGGTGAGTGTATACCAACGACTCGAAAATTTTCGCGACACATGACAAGATGCTTATGGGACGATAATTCTCACAATTAGACTTGTCACCACTTTTGTGGATGGGAATAATGTGAACAGTCTTCCAACATTTAGGGAAAATGCTATTGGTTAGCGATTTATTATAAATGATACATACAGGTGTAGATAATTCCTCACCGCAACCTTTTACAAAAGAAGGCGGCAAAAGATCAGGACCTGCTCCCTTGCTAATATCTAGCCTTTTTATTTTAATTAGTACATCTCTTTCGCTTGAAGTTAAAAGATTACATAATTTTTGTGTGTAGGTGTATGAGTTAATAGGTCGGTCGAATGCCTTCGACAAGGCCTAAAGAACCACCTTATATGACAATGGACAACTGAGACCGAAAACTTTATGTCCACTCCGATGTACGGTATAACTCTGACGTAAATGCCACAAAGGTCACCCACCCAAGTAGTAACCTGTGCAACCATTGCTTTACTTTTACGATCCAATATGGAAGGCAATTCTCATCACACAATGAGCGCTCTTCTATTTATTTATGTAAATACACAAAAGTACCTTGTTACAATTTAGACACAAGCAAATTGAGTTCAGAAGATCCCTTACGAGGTATGTGTATCAACACAATACATATATTCAAGCTGTTTTTCTTTACATGGTAACTATTATTGTTTGTGTATATCTTGCGTTCTAGTATAGTATTATATTATCTGTGATCCTGCGCTATTAAAACAAGCACAGTTAACAGTATTAAATTTTACACAATCCTGCCCTAAAAATGCTATAAACACATGAAACAGTGGAGAGCTTTTAATAAAACGTCCGGCTGCGAGTTCCATTTTAAAGTGCCCCCTATCCAACTAACGCTGGCAGTATAACTTGGACAGTAAGGGGTGAAGTCAGAAACAGCAAACTACGGATGAAAAAGGATAAACAAGTATAGTCGAAAAACTGTTAAATGTACGACTGGTCTGTGTTGAAGATGTAGCACACAATGTTTGCTGGATACGACGTGCCCTAAGTAATCTGTACCAATAAAAAAAACTGACTGACTGATAGACAGATAACTCACAGCCAAAATTATCGGGGCATGAGAAGCTGTAATTTGGCATGTAATTGTCCATGAGGACCGAAGGGGTGCACTAAGAAGGGATTTTCAAAATACCTACGAGAACAGGAAGACGGCAAAATTAACAAATGTGCGAGTGTAGCTGCGGGCATCCTCTATTTAAAACATAAAACAAGTGCATGTCGAACTACGCACAATGTAGGGTGCTGTAGTACACCTTACCCAGTGACCTAAGGAGTACTCAGGAGCAATATTCATAATATCGCTTGAAAGTAAAGGTTTATCTAGAGTTTTCCGTCTTTTTATAAAGATCCTATTTCCTTCGTACATTTTCTTTAGCCGTCTCTTACGACACCCACCGAATCAAATTGGACAGAGACATTATTCCTAATTCTTCACCACACAGATATAATAGTTATTAACAACGACCATTGCCATCATACAATATTATTTAGCAGGTCTTAGTCGCTATAATTGACTTATTTAAAGGCATAAATACCTTTGTTATTCTTCTTCGTTTCCACCGGCTTGCAACGATCGCGGTCGCGGTGACTCCCTCCGACGTATGACGTAATATCGCGACTAAGACCCACTAAATAATATTGTATGATGTATACAAATCGCGAAAGTTTAAAATCGATTACCATTGCCATATCTAAATAATAAAGTCCTTTCCAGACATTGCACATGTTAGTACAACACCAGAACGCAAATATGTGTGTGCAAATCCTCGCGTCGCCGCACCGCCCATAACTTACGTTTATCTGTGCCCGCTGGTGCCTTTTCAATTGCTAACCACTTCTCCTAGCCAACAAGTAATTATTTGTTGCAAGGATTTTTAGTGCTACCTTCAAAATTGGCGTCTTTTTACAGAAACTTTCAACCGAAATAAGCAAATTTTGCAAAAAAATTGCAACCGCTCTTTTACTCCTTAGAGAAGGTAAACCAAAAAGTTCTTAGTAGATTTTTCATCATCTCACGATTAAGGGAACTTATTGTCCAAAGTTCACGTTTATAGTTACTGTATTTTACGCTCTGTGATGATAAATGATGTCAGTTACGAGAGGTGAATTTATATTTATAATGATGAACTGGCGAAAAGCTATAAAAAAGTCTAAAAGCATAAGTAACAACAATTTGTAATAACAGAACATGTTACTCCTTGTACGAATCAAACGCATAAAAGTTGACGCAGAGTGAGCCGGTGAATTAACCCATAAAACCACAACGTCAAATTTGCACTAAAAATATTTGCAAAAATAGCTCATCTGCAGGCCAGTAGCCACATTTTTCCTGATTTAAAAAACAAGAAAATTAAAAAATCCGTGCTGTTCACAAACGCACAAAAAACTCTCAACTCACCTCATCAGCCTATTGCAGTCCACTGCTGGATGTAGGTTTCCCCAAGAGTAGGCCACGAGCCCGCTTTTGCTATCCAGCCACTACCAGCCAACCTCCAAAAACTAATCTCTTTCGAAAGGACCAACGTATTTCTGCTGTTCCTATAAAAAATCAAATTAACCCATCAACACACTTCACGAGCAAACTCTTTACTTCGCAACAGGAGTTTTCGCTAACGATGTGGTTGACCCAAAAACACCTACATATTTGAAATAGTACGTAACCTTTCAAACATAGAGATTGGCACACATAATTTTTTTCATCGTCAAAAAGTGATATTTGAGTGTTAGTATTTTTTACTGCGGGACGCTAGTTGGCTCCTACATACATTTTAGTCAAATATTGGCGTTTTCTTTATGTAAATCTTTTATGTTGGGTTGTTCTTGTGTATGTTTCTATCTCAATTGAAAGAGGTTTATTATTGGCAACATATATATGTTGCATTCAATTGATTGAAATAGACGTTTATTTATTGTACAGGGCCCGGGCCAGGGTCAATTATTCAGTGTTAATATTTTGAAGGAACCTCGCGTTAAAATCGATTTTAAACTTTCGCGATTTGTATACATCATACAAAATAAATTAGCGGGTCTTAATCGCGTACAATTAATTAATTTAAGGTATAAATACCTATTTGTTTCCGACGTTTCGCTCGTCTTGCACCGAGCATGGTCGCGGAGAGACTGATGAGAGCTCAGCGCCGTCTTGTGGAAGTGCGGGTTTCGGCACCTACCCTCACTTGGTCTTTATTTAAGTTCGCACTGTCGGTTAAAAACAAATAGGTATTTATACCTTAAATAAATTAATTGTACGCGATTAAGACCCGCTAATTTATTTTGTATGAACCTCGCGTTGCTCGTATAGTATTTCTGTCTACAGGGTCTCAAGAAATCTAATAAATATTAGAATACCATAGCAAGGTCTTCGATAAATTGATTTCTTTCTTGATAAGTAGTTTTCTAGAAAGAAGATCCTACTACCTTTACATACAAAAAAATGTGAAGATTTTTGTTTGGATGGATGTTTGTAACTCTTTATTGCAAAAACGACTGAGCAAATTTTGTTCCAATTTTGCAGTCATATATAATAGCTTCCACATAATAATAAATCATTTGAGATGAGGAGGAGCCCTGAGCGAAATCTCGCACTATGTAGAACAGTGTAATTTCTTACTTAAGACTTACTTCTTAGACGAAATATGTAGCAATCAACACACACTTAAACTGCCGGCACCAAAAAAAATGCATATTTAGCATGCAAACCACTAATTATACATTACTTTTCACGGTACTGGAGCCTTGCTTGATTTGATTTCAACTTGAATGGGCCGGCTCGAACGGAAAAGTACCTACTACCCTCTCAGAGAAAATCGACGTAAAGTAACAGTACCTAAACTGTTGCTTTTAGTTCGGTGAGCGAGAGTGCCGGAGGCCCTATCCCCTATTCCTTCTCACTCATCCCATTCCTCATCCTATCCGTTTCCCCAACCTCACAGGGCGCCAACGCACTTTTTTATTTATTAACGTAAAAATATACAAGTTTACAAATTTGTTACGAGGATGCAAACATAAACTCTTACAAGTTTTAACGTACATCACTTGTGACTCCTGTGGTGTTGCTTGTGTCCATGGTCGGCGGTAATTGCTTACCATTAGGCGATTTGTCTGCTTGTTTGCCGCCTAGTATTATAAAAAAAACACTCTTACTATCGTTATCTTTGTCTTAGCGTTAACTCGGTTGTATCCAAGACTTGCGCCTTGTAGCCCGTTACCAGGTACACATTATGGTCTAAACAGATTTGACAGGATATTAGCTGTGCCACAAAACAACTGCTGTCTGACCTCCTCCGATATAAGTATGTATAATGTTCTATTATTATCAAACTGTTCCACAAGACCCATCCTTACAAATAATTTAACTTAATTCACCAGCCAATAGCTGACCTTATCTGCAGAAAATCTATATTGAACTAGTTTACACTATAGAAACTGATTCCTAACCAATGTTCCTTTACAATTCCAGATATAGTATCCCAAAAGGTACTTGCCAAACTACTTAATATAAAATGTATGCTATCACACTACGGTACTCCAAAGTCTAAAAGATTAATAACAGAATACATGTAAACTCCAGTATTAAAATAAACTATTTATATACCCAAAACCCTTGGAGTTCAATAACGGAACCGCTTTTAATATTTAACAACTCCCGCTGTGAAACAATAATAAGAGCGCCAATTGAAATGGATATGGTAGATATTTTAGCTTTTCTCTCTCATAATATATGCCAGATTATTCAGCTGTATGTGAAGAAGCCAACTGAATATATCAATAGACTGCTATGCAGAGAGTGGATACTCTCTGCATAGCAGTCTATTCAGTCAGTGGTCTGTACCGTGGACTCAAACCCGGATGGGTTCGAGTCCACGGCACAGATCACTGACTTTTCGAAGTTAATGGCTTTTCGATGTTACTGTTTAAAAATTTCGTGCGTATTCAATTGTTAATTTTTGCTTGCCACGTGCTTAAAGCCGTTGGTCTACACGAGTCTAAACCACAGAATGTCGCTATCCCTTTCGATTACAGATTTCAGAGGGTAGTCTCTCTGTAGAAAAGCTAATATTTAGTAAAATGTCGTCAGACTAGTAAGGGGACCCCAGGATACAACTGAGATACCACTAGGAGGATGAGGATGATGACTGGTAAGATGAGGTAAGCCATGACCTACGGTAATCACTGACCATAGGGCGATCTGCCTGCTCGTTTCCTCCTATAACATAAAAAATAGTGTCGAGCAAAATTATCGTGATACTTCTTAATACTTTTGGTCTTAAATGCCACATCCATAGTTTTAGCCTCGGTGACTTGGCTAGACAATTGAAATACCCGGGCTGTCCAGACTTATTGAATTTTGCAGATGGAAATTCCTTAGCAGATGTAGCGAAGGAGCTCAAAACGTAACCAGCAGATAACAGAAAACGATGACATGAAAATGGTTGTTTTAAAGAGAACTCGAGCAGAGGGAATAAAGTCTGTGTCGCGAAGATCTAACAAACATTCAACCAAGGGGCATAATACTTAGGCTTGACACAAGAATAAGTGGGTAACGCAAAGTTTTTTCTCATGTGGGTATGGAATGCATACCAATCGGCGCAATACCGATACGAGGCTACCCGATTTCGCCATCCGTTTAGTAGTTTTGTGATTATCTCTCCGCGAACATAAATATACTTGTATCTATACATTCGGGTCATGCATACATATGTATATCCTCAATATGTATGTCTACGGTCTCTTGCTTTCAATACCTTAACTAAACGACGCTATTCATCACGTTTCACCAATCAATCCTTTGTCGTCTATAGTTTCACTGAAACTAACATTAGGATTTAATATTAAACTATCGTCAATATGTGAAACGTTCTTGAGGTATTCAAAGGAATATGATAAAGGATTTATACCTTAATATCAGTGGTATCGAAATGTGCCAGGAAATGCCCGATATTGTTGTATTATAGCATTGTGGCTGCTTTATTCTTAGAAGATTGTGGTCCAAAGTAAAACGTAGAGAGAAACTGTTTACTGATTGATTCAGTACTGACGGTGATTACAAATTTATAAGAAACGAATGAATGGTTGCCGATATCCGTGTGGTGACGGATTAAGAATACGGAATGTCACCACCCCATATCATCCCATGGCTGTCGTAAGAGCCGACACAGAGAGTATATTATGCAGAGAACGGCACTGGAAGAGAAGGAAAACTTGATACAAACCCAATACCAACCCGTTTGGCCAGCGTAATTTAGTGGGTCAATTCCTCCTTTCAAAGAAGAGGCCTAGTCCAGCAATGGACTGTTAAAGGCTGATGATGATGATGATGAATGGTTGCCGAAATTCGTAGTTTACAATGAGCTCACACTCTGTGGAAATCTGATCATAAGGTCGACGAAAAACCTTACACAAGAAAGTTAATTCATAATCTATATCATAAGTATGATGATCTCAATAACGCTATGATGTAAATTCTTACAATGTTTGTCAATAATTATAAGACAAGGGCCTGACACCTACCATACATTGTCCCCTGGCAACTGGTTGTCAGTTACGTATGTAAGAAACGATACCATTATAAATCTTGTTGCAGCAAATATACAGTAACTTATTACACTCTGCTATAATAAGATCAATTACTTTTTGTCAACATACGAACAAGATTTTCATGTAAATTACGATCCGATTAATGTATATTTTGTCATCCGAATGAAAACAGAGCAGGGAAATCCTAGATGGTTTTGTATCCAGTTCACAATATATATATATATATATGCGATGTACGTTATTTATTTTTCTTGATCAAATGTAATTGTAAAAAGAAATTTATAATTTATATTGACATCAAGATTTTCTCATCAGTGGTATAAATTGAATCGCTATGCTTACTTCTTGCACCGCACAATAACTTCGTGAAGAATGTACCATTGCGCGGCGAATTGAAAACTTATGAAACAACGAGATTTGTTTCTGCAACCTTAATTCTACTGTTCTGGAGATTTTTCTTCTAAATTATGCTGTTATCATTCTTCTAGTATATATTTCGGCAGTCTAGATACGTACTCATTGCTGACATTATTCTCTTGAACATTTGCTGTTATTTTTTCTTATTGAAACAATACGATTCAAAAAATTATTTATTATTCAAATGAGCTTTCTCTCTAAATTTTTTTGAGTGCAGCTTCTGATTTTGTTTGGAGTTTCTGTTATAATCTTGGACTTAGCTATCTGGTGACTAGGCTTACCTTAAAATTGTGGTGACTCTGTGGAATAACTAATATTCAGCCAAAATTCGGTCAGTCACATCAGCAACTCCAGCTCTCCTAGTTTAGATTGAAATCGGAATAATAAATATGATTGTGATTAGAATACCATTTAGCCTGTCATAGTAATTCATCATCATCATCAACCTTTAATAGTCCACTGCTGGACTAGGCCTCTCCTTTGAAAGTAGGAATTGGCCTACTATACCACGCTGACCAAACGGGTTGGTATAGGGTTTGTATCAAGTTTTCCTTCTCTTACAGTACTGTTTTCTGCATAATATGCTTCCTCTGTCGGCTCTTATGACACCCATGGGATGATACGGAGTGGTGACAATCCGTATTCTTAATCCGTGACCACACGGTCATTGTAATTATTATTTAGTAATTACGATCCCTGAACTGAATCACTAACTTTTCTATCTTCTACTTTCTTTTATCGAAGTATAAGGCGGGAGAAAATGACATCACAATTCAGAAAAAATATTTCACTATATTTTTACTACTGATTAATTTATGACCTACTAACCTTTCCACTTAACCCTTGAGGTGCGATCAAACTAAAGGCAAAGTGCCACAAGTGCGAAAGGTCACGTTGCTGCAAATTTTCATTGGCATAGGTTACCGGAAAAAAAAATTATGACACCTTAATATAATTATATTACATAAATTGCATATCATTATGTTGGTTATAATAAATAAATAGCTATCATAATAAATATAATAAAATAATCAGCTATCATAATAATAACATGAATTTTTACTAAATACTCACTATTCTGGCAAAACAAGCTTACAAACTTAGAGGTTTGTATTTTTTCACTCGTTCACACAAACATTTCATCACATATTAATGAATTCCATTACTTGTTTGTTTCATAAACACAAAAACATTATCACATATACCTTTAGGTTTTCACACAATACATTATTAATTTGTAGCAAACGAATCTAACGCCACTAAAAAATTATAATCCGAACCCGTAACAAAAAGTTCGCCGTGCCAGGCAGCCATGTTACTGTTACGAACACTGCGGCTGTGAATTATTTACCATTTGAAACACGATAACAGTAAAAATGTACAACAATGCTAGTATTTAGTTGCTAAAATATGTTTTCAGATAAATAATCTGGGTACTTATATGTCTTTCATAACTATTAAAAGAATATTTATCATAAAACACTTACGAAAATAGCGAGTTTCAAGAGTAGAAATAGCCCTTCTAAAAAGTTTTTGCCTTTTATCACTGTATTTCTTGTCTTTGTCACGAATAATGTCACTTCACAATTAATATTTATTTCTTTCTGAGTAAATCTATATAAGTATCTTTATAAAATATTCATCGGTTTCTTCCACAAGACAACTTTTATTATAAAGATCACGGAACAAAACACAACAATGGCGGACGCTTTCGCAACTGAGACACAGATAATTATATTTCAATATTGTTTGGCGCGTTTCGTTTCCCTCACCCTTCTAAAACGATTTAGTTGCATAGAATATGAACTATTCTAATAGTTACTACTTTCGTTTCTTGGTTTAAGTAAAACAAAACGTGAAAAAACCGCGACCAATAGAACGATTTTTAATTGAGCACGACCGCGTGCCTCAAACACTTCGGACCACCAAAATTAGAGCACGACCGTGCGTGCTGTAATCACGTGGGGGGTTAATAGACAGGACCAATAAATAAAACGAACTCAGACCAAATGTAAACCAAGTCCAGTCAATTGACCGCAATATGTGGTCGACATCGAAACTTAATTCGTCAAATTTGTGCTCCCGATATCAATATTTGTGATTGAAACCACATATTTGTATTACATTGGTCGTATTGGATAACCCAAAAATCCGGAAAAAATTTGCAATTTGATTCGAGATAAAGTTTGATACTAAACTCAACTGAAGTGTTCTATTGCGGTATGATTGTTTAGCATTTTGTTGCACATTTTCTTCATTTGTATTTAAGCTAGATGACTGAAAAATTCTATAACCAATATCAGTAACTGAATCTTAATATTATATTTTAGTTAACTTCTTCATTACTTTTGGTAGAGATTTTTTGATTTACGGGTTCATAAAATAGCCATTACTCAATCTTCAAAACGAATCAATTTTGAAAAAACAAAACAAAATTAGCTATTAATGAAACTATACGTTATCTCTTCAGCTACAAAAGGTAGAAGAGCCTTACTGATTTCAGCATAAATGGGCCGTCTCGACCGGGGACGTATTACCCTCTCATAGAAAATCGGCGTAGAGTAACAGTACCTAAACTGTTGCGTTTCGTTCGGTGAGTGGAAGTGCCGGAGGCACCATCCTCTATGATATCCTATCCTTCTCCCTTATCCTACTTCTCCTCCTATCCCTTTTCCCAACCCAAGGAGTGGCAACATACTTGTGACTCCTGTGGTGTTGCTTGTGTCGATGGACGGCGGTAATTGTTAACCATCAGACGATCCGTCTGAACGTTTGTCGCATATACAAAACTAGCTTTTGCCCGCGCCTTCGCGCGCTTTAAATTCGAGATAACACAAATCTACTTTCAGTCTCAAGTTATGTGAAGACACTTCTGATTATTCTAAAGACTTCAGAAACTCTATAGGGTACAAAGTAGCGTTCAGTATTCATGACACTATATACCTACCTACCATTATTTCTACCGAAAGTTACATAATAATATCGCCTTGCATACAGTCAAATGCCAAAGCTATGCTCCAATACATGTCCAATAATCTATAAACACTTTCGCATTTATAATTTTAGTAGAGAAAATCGTTTCAGCCGTTTAAGCGTAGTAGTAGTTATTAGTTTATATATACGAACAATGCCGTGCACATTATGACATTATGTATGATGTGTCAGTACTGACAGATGTACGCACATGCGCACTCAATTATTATAGCGCATGCGGTTTTACTTCCAAGAGGTAAATTTGTGCCGAACAAACTTCTAGCCTTCCTACAATCCATAATAAGGAACAAAATAATACATCAATAAGGAACAGCTTGGGAGACTGCAGCCCTTAGGCTGCAGTCTCCCACGCTGTTCCCTCCTTAGTGTTCAGGCCAGGCTGCTCGACGGGCTGCGCATAGAGGGGCAGATCCTCGCAGATCGTTGGCTTCAGCTGGCAGGCGCAGGCGCTGTGTGCGCGATGAGCTGGGCAGGGTCGGACTCGTCGGCAGAAGGTGGAGGTGAAGTGAAGAGAAGCGGAAGAATAGAAGCTAGGGTAGCGTAAAGTAGAGTGTAGCGTAGCCCGGAGCCTCAAGGTGGACCTGGAATCCGCAGCTGGGACCAGGACACACGTACGACGTAGACGTAGCCCGTAGTTCGGGCAGGGTGACAATCAGTAGCGGTGCCGGCTTCTCTGTCGGCCCCTTTATATACCAGAGCTCTCCATCAAAGTTGGTGTCGGTGTATTACCATATAAGGGCAAACTCCACGAGCACGGACTATGGCCTTCTCTGATTGGCCGAGCGTATGGACGGTATTATGACGCATCTTCGGTAGGTACAGGACATACGTTACACTATCCAACTGTATCATAATAAAATCATAAATATAAACCTAATTGTCATGATCGTGCAAAAGTCAAATAACAACAGAGTTTAAAAAAGACTAAACTAAATTAAAAACACACAAATATCGGCTCACTCATATTTACAAGATGAATAACTACATAATATATAAAATTAAGTCAATAAAATAATAATACAAACGGAACAGTGTTATTGATATGATTATTGGCCATTTTAATATTTCTGTTAAATGTAGTCAAACACGTGGCATATTCAGTAAAGATTATGAAATTTTAAAGGCCTGGGATGTTTTATTTATTTTTATTTATAGACTCACGCCTGTATCCTCGAAGGGGTAGGCAGAGGTGTAATATTTCACCCACATTTCGCCAGGAATTGTTAGGTCCCACGTAATAGGGGGCAATAAATAGGGGGCGAGCCTATTGCCGTACCGGGCACATTACTTGGCTCCGTGCTGCTACTGAGAATTTCCTAACGGAAAAACCCAATAACACTTTGCCCGACCCGGGAATCGAACCCGAGACCTCCCAATCCCACGCGCACATTTATGCAGCGAGACCAACGAGGCAGTCTGCTGGAAAGAGGCCTAGGATGTATTCACATAATTAATGTTTCGTATTTATGATTATTCATTTATAGTTTTCCAAATTTTGTTAAGTAATTTATATAGTGGTAAATGATGTCTCATAACTAAAAAAAATATTAATAGCAAAGATGTCAACTCTGAAGACATCTAGCGGAAGCCGACTAAACTACAATTAACGACATACATCTTAAATCACGCTTCTAGTTAACAGCTGTTAAGCTGCTTTCCATTAACCTGGAACAATAATCTTGGTCAGAAAATCTTTCTTTTAGTTTGAGGAACACCATACCTAATTCCTTCAATCTATAGAATAGGACATCTAAAAATAAATAATTAATTCGCTGCATCTTGTACAGTACTAGAACTAAGTGAGGAAAACATTTACTTAATTTCCTTGACCTTGCTGAGCACAGAAAAAGTTTTGAGAAGATCCCGGGTTCGACTCCCGGGTCGGGTAAAAGTGTTACTGGGTTTTTCCGAATTCTCAGTAGCTGTACGGAGTCTGGTGATGTGCCAGGTAACGGCAATAGGCTCGCCCCCTATTACGTGGGACCTAAAAATTCATGGCTAAAAGTGGCTGTAATATTACACCTCTACCTACCCCTTCGGGAATACAGGCGTAAGTCTATAAATAAAATAAATAAGATTCATAATCATCATTCAATATCCTCGTTGTATCGAGGACTATCGCCTTGGATCCTGAAGTACGCTTTGTAGAACTATCTAGAAGTGAGAACGTATGATATTCTTTATTTTGTTAATTTTCAAATACAATTGCCGCACTAGGACTGACTCCTGTGTCTGAGGACTTTACAAACATTCAATCAATGTTCAAGATGCATACAAAGACTATTTAATTGGATCACACAAAAAGTTGTCTTGTGCTAGAATAAAACCCAAATCTTTCGACACTGAGGCCACTGCTTATACCACCACTACGTCATACAAACAGTTTATGATTATAAGCTATGAGAAGATATTAAATAAAATATTACCTTGCAACCACATATAAATCCACTAGCACAGCAATATCCCCGGTATAATAGTTATTCAAGAGTCATCCAGTTCTCCAGGAGAGTGGAAACGTACTCGATCATGTGCTAATTAATCACACACGTAATTGTATGTGTGCATAAACTATGGGATGGTGGATCTCTAGACATACAATTTGAGTATCATAGTTATTTGTATATTGAATTTAGGGATTTTAATAGGGATTACCGATTTGTTAAATTTTACATATAAAACAAAAGACTTTTCAGATAAAATGTATGTTAAAAGCATATGAAACTATTTATTGGTTACCAGAGCTAGCCACACTATCACATGAAAAAGAAATTGTTGTCAGCACTTTACCATCTTCCTAGCGTTATCCCCGTTTCAACCTGGGGTCCGCTTACTAGTCTAATGGAATTTGGCTGAATATAAGCTTTTTCACAGAGTGACTGCCTGTCTGACAGCGGCAACCGGAAGGGATAGCCATATTCCATGGTTCAGACTAGTGTCAGTTTATTTGGATGTACTGACGTCCTACAACAACTGTAAAAGATCTTCATGATAACCGGGATCGACGGCTTAACGTGCTCTCCGAGGCACGGGACAAGCGATAATTTACAATTCAATACGCACATAATTCCGAAAATTCATTGGTGCGTGCCGTGGATTCGAACTCGATAGATCCCTTTTGCATGGCAGTCTGTTGGTATCTCCACTAGGATATCACTGCCAACACTTACAAGTCAAAAATTATTCCCTCTTAACTTAAGTAACGTACGATAAATGCTATTATTAATTTCATTTTACTAAGGCTCAACAAAAACCTATGCATGAATTTTTCACATTGACAGCCAGCAAAATTCAATTCAATTACTTAACTAATCCATTATTGAAGTTGTCATCCAATTAAAGTTGGAGAGCTGCGGAGGGACAGCCATATTAACGGATTATGAGTGATATATGCCTTGTTGAAGATTAATATTTAACTTGGCTGTGTTGAAGTTGGGCTAAGCCAACTTAAACTTCAATGTAAGACAGTCGATGACAATTGGCAGTTTGTATGCCATTGACTTGCTGTCGTAGTTTGAGTTTACATATAATATGATATATTATATAGAATGAAGTGATTTTGAGGGCCTGTGTATTAAAGTTTGCAGGACGAGTATATGTACAATTCTTGCTTTACTGACTGGGCGAAGGAAGTTGAAATTTGGCATGTAGTTGTTCCTTGAAGAGCATAAGGGAAACTAGAAGAGATTTTTAATTCCCGAAAAAATTTTAAATAAAAATAACGGAGTGATGAGGTAACAAACAAAAAAAAACCAAACAGCCGAATTGAGAACCTCCTCCTCTTTTTGGAGTCGGTTAAAAACTATAACCCGACTACGTAAAATGAGGGTCTAAAAAGAAGGTAAAGCTGAACTGCGGGCATCATCTGGAAGTTTATAAAAAATCTCTTGTCGTGGCTGACATATCGCAGGGTCTAAACACAGATCAAATAGTTACAAGTTTAAATAGCTGGTGCTAAAATATTTCTTGCAAATGTCTCGAATACCAAACAACCAACATTAAACCGCAATAAGAAAAAATAATATTATTATACCATTTCATATAAATTCGTTGCCCAGCTTAACTTTCCGTCATTCAATTCGAGTGATGGTAAAATTAATGAGGTATTTTTAAATACGATATGGATAAAGATTAATTTTTATTGACAACGGCAAATTTAATAAATATGTTCCGTGAATGCATATTTATGGACGATTGGTCGTCACTTATGGCTATTACTACAGAAAATTAAATTCTTTACAGAATTTTTGGATAAATATTTTATTTTATTTTATTGCATTTAAAAGATTGAATCTGGTTAAGGCATACGCCGTGGAAGGCTTATGACAATGCATTAAATATATACTGGCAAAGATATATATTTAGCAGAACGCATAGTATAAAATCAAAATTAATACTCGTTGTGACGAAGTCTTTTTATGTTGATAACCGTTGCACTTGTCTCCCCCACTCTTACTCAACCATTGCAATTCTCTCATTGAAATACAGTAATATTTGACGTAGGCTCCATACAACATATGTTAAATAAGCATCTTTAGTAGCCAATTTAATGGACAGGTAAAAAAATGTGTCCGGCCTTTAAAGCACATAAAATTGTATACCATCAATACCATCATTATGTAGGTACACTTAGTTTCTCAATAAACGATTAGGATGATTTTGCGTCCTTAAATTCTAAAACCCTCTATGAATGCGACCTTCAGCTCATTTTTATATACGGAAAAATAATATTGTGGTTTGCCTGAGCGAGTAAAGTTATTTATATCGTTAAACTAGCCGTTCCGGCGAAGTGAACATTAGTTTTTTAATAATGCACACGATCGAAGTCTGTCCAGAAATAGGAAGAGTCAAAGAAGAGCTGTTAGTTTACTACACGAGTTTTCTTTTATTGACCTCCACAAAGAAAAGAGATAAATTGCTTTTAGTCATGTTAGTACAACGAATATAGGATCCTTTGATAAAGTCAAGTGATATTGTGTTTGTATAAACGTTATTTCAATTATTGGTCCGCTGTCGTATTTGTCGATTTGTGATCAAATTAAGTTACCAAAGTCTAAATCCATGGAGTAATTCTTGGTTGATCTGGATGAAACATTTTTGTATCGTTGAAGTTCAACTTTTAGAGTCTTTTCAGTACCACTATTTTAATCACTAGTGTATTTGTGCATTCTACAATAATTATTGCAAGTTACGCTATGTACAAAATTATATGTTTTGTGAGGCCTACTTTTACTATAATGTCGGTGTTTATAGACCGCCCGAAGGCCACCGACATGGCCTAAGGACTCTTGACTTGGGACTGACTAACAAGTTTATGTACTGTTACAAGCACGGTGGTCCTCCCACCAACGGTCTACCATCTAAGGGTTGCTAGGCATAATAAAACCTCTGTAAATGTTGCTAGACTCTTTTGATTTTTAACGAACAGTAAGTCAGGTCACGCTATAAATGCTATATTTACAAATTAACCAGGGTCACTGGTTTGTAGGCTGGTCTCTACTGAAACATAATGAGTTTTATTTTCTTCCCATGGGGGAATCGAAACACAGCAGTATTTTGGCGAGGCGACCACTAAAACAATGCGACACATTAATTGCAACAAATTGAACCTTTGAATATGGACTTGATACTCACTCAATGGTGATGGCTGGCCCATGCGTCATACTTGTTAACGGGTGCAACTTGCAATGACTGGTTGATAGCCACACCGGGTACCAATCTTAGACTTGAAAGAACGACTTCATTGTATTTAACTGTTTTTTTAGAGTCTGAGTGTTCTTTGTCAGTTGGTTGAATGAATCTTACGTAGCCTGCGTTACAAAACTTACTCCTTGAGAAGCACTAACGGTGAATATATTAAAATGACAATCTAGTTTAAGTGGTTTAGATTTCCACTTACATTTTTTTTAACGATACATTCAACACAATCATCAAGATAACACAGATATCAACAAATCAGCGTCACCTCGGATTGCAATTATAATCTAAAAAATACAAGATAGGTACCTAATTACTAAACATCTTACATGTGTACCTTCTTAATTAAACCTGAGCCACAGTTTGAAAGTGTGTATTGTCCTGCATAAATCAGTTCGGCTAGGCCGCCGACAAACCGTTAGTTGGTCCATCGAGCGCATAGCTTACGTAAGACCCAATTGCCGATTGCGTGTGACGGAATTCTGCTTGTAAATCTGAAAATTGTCGTACGTTTCGGTTCAATTTGCATGGCACCAGGAAATCCGTGCAAAATATGTTATTGGTAAATAGTTTGGTATTTGGGTGCAAATATGATGACGGTTAAATTTTTGTACGAGAGTAAATAATGTTTGCTTTACTTCCGCTGAAAATAAGCATCTTACTCACAGTATATTTACGGCTTATATTTCTCTTTTGTATCTTACGCATATGAAGATATTTATAAACACATGCTGGCCGGCCTGTTTGTGATTTTTAGACCCTGTTTTGCTGCGCGATTCGCTTATTATATAAATAATCTACCGTATTACTTCGAACTTCAGATTGCGGTCCTTTTGTTAAGTTGTCAAGGTCATGAGCAGTCTCCAACTCAGTCCACACGCGAACAAAAAGGCGACTGAATTATTTTGTTCCTCCGCCTTTCATTTGAAAGCATGCATGTCTTACTTCTCCGGTGTCGTATTTTGGCAATTCCACATTTTTACTCAGGAGTTCTATATATTTTTTAAAACATGGTAGAAAAGCAATAGAAGCAAATCCCAGTAGCTCTAGTGCACCTTTTCCAGATGGAAATATTTCGAATAATCAAAAACGTCTTTGTACCCTTTAGATAATAATATACTGAAAATACCCTTGGACTATTTTCTAACTGTATTATTTCATCATGTTAGCCTAGAGACGTCAACTGCTGGACATAGGCCTCCGCCAAGTATATTATAGGTACTGTATTATTTACCCAACCCTAATTCCAACCACTTTCTATCACGAGTGTAAAGCTTAGTTTGTCATGGCAAACACGCAAAATAGCTTCACCCGATCAAGAGCGCCCACTATATACCCATGCACGGCGATTTGAAAACCAGGCCATCTTATCAAACACATTCGAGACAGCTTATTCGTAACCCTCACGGAACCTCAAAAGTACGCACGTACGGAGAGTCAATATTAGAGCCTCAAATATTGAGGTTGGGTCATTCAGACGGTGTGTGATGTGCGGAACGAGGAAATAAAATAGTTTCTAGATGAAATGCCTTAATACTGTTGCGCTTGAAGTTGTTTATAGACCATTTACACTACGATTCGTTGAATAGAGCTACATTAATAGCTATGTAACTGTATCATTGGTTCTGTAGCATAATTTTTTTATGCATTTTGTTTTCGGTATTCTCCAAAGGGTATTCTAGTATTTAATTTTACCCTGACACTGAATTCAATCTGAATAAAAAAAATTTACCCTTTAGTTTTATGTTATTTTCCGTATTCATTTGTGGCAATAAGTTAATCTTTCTTTCCACTTATTTACTTGTGGCATTTAAAAGTTATGGTGGCACAAAGCCACAAACTAAACACTAATTATGTTAGTGTTTAGTTTGTGGCTTTGTGCCACCACACCTAATTATATAAAATACCTATTTTAGTTTCTTTCACATATGCACTGCTTTTCTATGGCAATCGTATTAAAATCTATAAAATAAAAATAGCCGTATAGCAGCTGTAACTTCAAAATCCAAATGGTAAAATACAAAACTTGTGTCCTTTTTACCATACGCGTTCATTTGATCCTAATCACTTAAATGAATGCATCAATTGTGCGGTCACCAAATTAACATTATTAGCTCTTCAAATTAACTGCCCAAATGCACGGGCCTCTTCCCACTATGAGAACTTCACTGTAACATTCGATAGTACCCGTTTAATAAATCGTCAATTTCAGCAATCTATTGATAGCTATCGTGCCGTAATGAGTTTTAAGCCTTCCCGAAGTGCTGAAATCCTTATAATCGCGTTTGATCGAATGTGATTGGATCCCTTGTCAGAAGTGATCAGTTTTGATTAGGTAAGTTCTGATTTGAGAGGATTCGTGGATGGTGGAAACGTAATAAGTAACGACTATAAATTGGGTAAGATGATTGAGGAATTTCATCGAAAGAATGGCTAATACGATTTGAAAAGTTTTATGGAAGTTTTCCCTGTTCCGTTGGGGTAAGGAATGCTGACCGTGATTTTAGTAACTCAGACTATAGGACGTTGGATATAGACCCCTACCACCTTGAGTATAGATGGCGGGTAAGTGGCTTTAGGGGAGGGTATTAGCCTACGGGTTTTAGAGGAGAAATTCAGACATATCCTTCGACTACCACCAATTACACCACTGGCCTGCGTGAATCGTACTGGCCATTCACTGATAATAACATTCGCTCATTGCAAAATTGACGACCACACTATCATTTGTATTCGTAGATCATATATTTCTTCGCGGCCTCCGCGGTCCAGTAGATAGCGTACGCGACTGCTGATCGGAGATCCCGGGTTCGATTCCCGGGTCGAGCAAAAGTGTAATTGGGTTTTTCCGAATTCCCAGTAGAAGCACGGAGTCTGGTGATGTGCCCGGTAACGGCAATAGGCTCGCTCCCTGTTACGTGGGACCTAATAATTTATGGCGAAATGTGGGTGTAATATTACGCCTCAGCCTACCCCTTCGGGGATACAGACGTGATTCTATAAAAAAAAAATTTCTTCGCAACATAAATAGAAACATAGAAGCTGGACACGAATCCATAAAAAATAAATTTTGTGGCTTGTCTTTATTGATACATATTTGTCAGTGGACCTACGTATGTAAACTGATGATGGTGACAGTGCTGGTATTTTTTATTCTTTTACAGCCTTTTGTAGGTTCCAGCTGAACTTAATCCTCTGCTTATTTGCGTAACATATTCGAGACAGTACTATGAATGTAAAAGGAAGATTTGACCGAGTGAATTGGTAAAGGATTTCATGCTGAATTTGCCGTCTTTTTGCAAAGATTCTATTTGCTTCTGTATTTTCTTAAGCCGTCGATATGCCACTCACGGGATGATTTAGAGACATGAAATTTTGTATTCTCAAACCGTTACCACATTAGTATAGGGTTTGATGCCAAGCTTTCCGTCTCTTTGCAAAGATACTAATTACTTCGTGTATTTTATTTAGCCGCCGTTACGACACTCACGGATAATGGTCTTTCCTATCAAGCACTTCATATGCCTTTTTCAAATACACATATCAAAATACACCCGATTATTCACAAAAATCTCTAACAGAATTCACTCTCTAAAGGTACGACAGCTCGTAACACTACCCTTTGTAATTTTGCAGGAAAACATATAAAACCAGAGCGCAACTCCCAAGAGAAATTATGATATACGCTTGGTCATCATGTTTTCCCACAATACGTTCTACATGCAGCTGGCTCGTTCCACGTATATGCTGATTTTGGTCCAACGTTGGACATCGTGATAGTCGTTATACACGTTTAGTTTCTTGCGTACTGCCATTTTGGCGAAAACGACGGTTTGTAGTGTTTTCTTTTGGGTAACAGTTTTTAACGAAACTAGATGATTATGCAGATTTTTTGTAATTTTTCTAGAGAGGCTACATAGCAACGTGGTGAACATACAATACGAAAATTCGAGAGGTAAAGCGGAAGTGTCATCGTCAGCTTTATGGATGGGTGACCTGGTATAAAAGTAACTTCTATCTTACCTTTATTTACACGGCAAAGTGGTTAAGCAGATTGGACGCCATCTGATTTATAAATGGGTGTCCTGGTATAACAAATACTTCAATGTTACCTATCTATTTTCCATGTATTCCATGACGACCGGTTGGCGCAGCGGGAGTGTAAGCGACTGCTACGCCGAAGGTCGCGGGTTCGATTTCCGCTCAAGTCAAACATTTGCGTCCATGAACATGGATGTTTGTCTTGGTCTGGGTGTTTCTATGTTTAATACATACATACATACATAGACTCACGCCTGTTTCCCCGAAGGGGTAGGTTTCTATATTTAATATGTATGTATTTACAAAAAAAAAAGTATATAGGTAAGTATGTTTATCTATTATCTAGTACCCATAGTACAAGCTCAGCTTAGTTTGGGACTAGATGGTGATGTGTGTATGTGGTAGAATATTATTATTATATTATTATTATTATTGTTGGGTAGGTAAATTCATTATTACTGGCTGCTTATGACGGTTTAAAAAAGTTATGTTGTCAATCAGGGCGAACTGTGACAGAGTAGGGAGTTAGTACTGATATATATACTAACACTGGTCTGAATCATAGTATTCTCCAGTAAATCGTTACTAAAATAAAATTTAAGGCAAGCGAAGCCATTTGCAAAAGTAGTGACTTAAAATTACAACTATCGAACTTAAAATTAAAACTATCCAACTAATTATGAATTCAAAACATGAACCATTGCACTAAATATTTCTAAAACTTAAACGTCGAGACTCATAATCACGAAACAGTTACAAAACATTTGCCGTGTACAGATAAAATCTAAATTAAAAGCACTACGGTGCAATATTACGGTACTTTACTGCACGTCCGTCAAGATTCATATCTAAATACAAAACGATATAGATGATGTTTAGACGGTAAAACTAGAATCTAGAAGGAGGCCATTAGTAAGTACTGACGTGGTTAAGTCATATCATAAATGGTGACGTGACGTCTCCCAGACAGCTTAGTCAATAGTCGAAATAGATAATTTCTATTTACTGATTTGTACATTTTTTTATTGTATTATGATTTATTTATTATTATTTTATGTAGGCAGCGATTTCTTTGACGTTTGACACATTTTACATAGTTTTTGACCCACAACACTAATACTGACCTTACGTCTTAGAGACACTGAGCAGTTCTACAGCCGAATGTGTTACCGCACCGCTAGTGAGCTCTCGACTGAATGATGGACATGATAGATTTCGAAGGTATATGGAAGGGCGTGAGGGTAACTTTAAAGGCCTTTAAATAAAACTCATATTTGTTAAATCGACGTCTGTGAGACACCCACGTCGTTACTTAAAGGTTAAAGTTCGTAATAGATCGGCAAAGTTAAGAAACGCTTGCAGAGATCAATATTTGTATGGGAGGCAGCTTGTTGCATTTATATCAGAGCGCTACTGTGCTTTAAGGGCACGTAAACAGTCGATCACCGTTCTAGCATCACACCCAAGAATCGTCAGATCATTTAGGCATTAGTGCGGTCTAAGATCTCCGACACCAAAGTTGGCTATAAACTCAAAAGAAATAGAAAGGAAAGTGAGAAGAATAGATTTTATTTCTATTTTTTTTATTTATAGACTCACGCCTGTATCCCTGAAGGGGAAGACAGAGGTGTAGTATTACACCCACATTTTGCTATGAATTTTTAGGTCCCACGTAATAGGGGGCAAGCCTATTGCCGTTACCGGGCACATTACCAGACTCCGTGCTGCTGCTGAGAATTTCCTAAAGGAAAAACCCAATAACAATTTGCCTAACCCGGGGATCGAACCGGAGACCTCCCTATCCCACGCGCATATTTATGCCGCGAGACCAACGAGGCAGTCAGGACAAGTTCAGTGATATTATATATTTGTTGATGATAATAACCAATGGAGCGAGCATCTGAAACTGAGTTACACGGAGAAAATTACAGTCATGGTTGTGTACAACGTCTTTCACAGTCACGAGAATTCGACAGTACGCTTTATTGAGTTACCATAGACAATATTTCGTTTCCTTATCGTACAATGCTGAGCTTTAATTACAAAGGAAATATAGGCGTGTTGTTCAAATCGTGCAGTGCCTTTATGGAACTTTAGAAGAGTCCTCCAGTAGCCCATAAGCCAGAGACAATAGACACAAAATAATAACGTAAACCGAAGACGTTACGAACCGCGAAAGTTTGTACGGATGGATGGATGGATGCTTGCTTGTCTCTCCTTTACGCAAAAACCACTGAACAACTTTTAATGAAACTTTGCAGTAATATTACTTATTACCATCATCATTTGCGGTCTTCTCACTATGAAGAGCATAATGCTATAGATCACCATTTTGGCCTGGTGTAGGTTCGCTATCAGATATTAGCTTTTCCACAAAGCGACTGCCGTCTAATCGTCGTAACCCTAATGGGTAGTGATACTCCACGGCTTAAGCCGGTTTTAGTATACTTAAAGACTTGTTATTTTAATGGCTAATATCTTCTTAATATATAAAATCCTTGCGTTACTGACTGACTGACAGACATGCTACAGCCGAAACTATTGGGCGCAGGAAGCTGAAATTTGGCATGTATGTTCCTTGGGGACCGTAGGGGTGCACTAAGAAGGGGTTTCCTGAAATTCCCACGGGATCGGCCAAAACGGGTAAATTAAAAAAAAAATTGCAGGCGTAGCTGCTGGCGTCCTCTAGTACATAAATATTCATGATAACTGACAGCTTTGAAGCACAGGGCAAACAAACGTTAACAATTTAACAAACACATAACATCGAAAATTCAGTGGTGCGCGCCGCAGGTTTATCCGCCGCCTGATATTTTCTGCACGGCATCTTCTGCATTAACATCAGTCCTGTATATAAACTGAACCTATTTTAGCCACGGGCCTCTTCTCACTATGAGAAAAGCAAAGTCATAGTCCAGCACACGCTACCAGACTTCACATATGCTTCAAGAACTCACGATGTTTTGAGAGCGCGCAATAATTAACTATTAATAGTATCCGAGACCCTCTGCGTAGCAGTCTGTTTGTATCTCCTCAAGTCTTTCGCTGCCATAAATGTTTAAATAACAATACATATTTTGTTATTACCTGCTCAATATTTTGCCAAAACTTACCAACAAGTTCATTACAGTTTCTTCAAAAGTTGCTTCAGCAATTAATTTTCGTATTTGCTAGTAAATTACTAGGGTGGTAGTGGGTATGTTGAAGTTTACCGTTACGGAGTACGAACTCAAAATTACGCCTCGTCGAAGAAATCTCCTCAGGGTACAAGAAAATTTTGATATTAGATTGTAAAGCGTAATAGATATTTTTGCAAGAATAGTAAAAGTATATTTTGGTTTTGTTTAATACCAGTGAATGAACTAGAGTGGTTTCGCAGGATAGGAGCAATGGAGTGAGAAATGCTTAACCCTTAGTTGGTTTCGCTAAGAAAGGCAACGTAAGTGGTATAGGGGTCAAAATTGACCCCAGATATTAGTACACAGTAATATAAAATGATACAACTGTACATTATAAATTTTCTTTTTATTTAGGAAAAAAGGACTAACAATGTAATTTTTTATTAAATTTGTATCATGTTTTAACAAGAGATCACATATTTAATAAATAAAACAGGTAGTATCTTCTTATTTGACAAGACTCTACTTTAGGTATTCTTATTTATATATAAAAACAAAAATAATACAAGAAAACATTTTGTATTCGTTTTTGTATATAACTAATATAATAAAAAATAGGAACTTCCTATGAGATCACGAATAATAAAAAATGACAATCTAAAACAATTAATCTATTTGTTCCTCACAAACGCTGATAATTTTCTGGTCACAAGCAGATATTGTGGCGTCCAGAATTAATTTGGAGCCAGATTTGACGCCAATTGAACTCACGAAATTCTCTGGCTGGGCCGAAATCTTCTGAAATTTCAGCAGGTGGCTCGACGAGCTTATTAGGACCGCGAGAAGCATTGGATAAGGGCGGTTGACGATCGACCTATGTGGAGAACTTTGGGGGAAGTCTATATCGTAGTGCCCGTGCTCTGTCCAGCAGTGGACGTATTTCAGCGGAGATGATGAAGTTGTAAGAACCAGTGCATATAATTGGTGGATACCAAATGCAACCTTAGCAAAGTAGCATAGCACCTTTAGTGGAAAAGCACCCTTAAACTTGGCAATATTTGTCCACAAAGCCATACTCCAAACATATGACACAGATATTTTCCCCTTACTCTGGATAAATATCATCATGTTACAAGAGCTCTTCAATAGTTCGATGAAATAGTATTTGGATACACAATTCTACTTATAAATATTGTTATTAGAAATAGTATTTTCCTCGTTTCTTGTATGTCCTTCAGATGAAAATGGCGACAGGACATGGGAGAGCTGTGTATGTTTCGCTACGAACCAAAAATAGATGTTACACAACTATTATTTATGTTTTTTTACAATTTTTTCGTATAATTAAGTAGTACCCCGCACTAGGTATATTTTAATGTTGCGGGATACATACTCACGCCTTTTTCCCGTCGAGGTAGGCAGAGACAACGCAACGCCACTTGCTTCTATCTTTACTAACCTCACGCGCTTCCTCTACATCCATTACTCTTTTCATACATGCTCGCCGGTTCCGGGTGCTTCGGACCTTTCAGATTTTCAAAACGTCACTAATTTGATCGACGAATGTCCCACGAGGTCGGCCGCGACCGACTTGCCCACTCACGTTTACCTCATATATTTGATGCGTCATTCTTTCGTCACTCATTTGCTCCACGTGTTCAAACCATTTTAACCTTAAGTTCTCAATTCTCGTCACAACTTCTTTCAAGCCACATCGCTCTCGTATTACTACATTCGGAATTCTATCAATCATTCTCACCTCACACATACTAGGCAGTGATCGCATCTCAACTGCGTTAATTTTGCTTTCATGATTTTGCGGGATTTTGACAAATATTCAACCAATGGACATAAAAATACCCAGAATCGAAATAAAAGTTTGTGGAATTACGTATATAGTCTCGTCTCGTCTCAGATTGAACCCACAACACTCGGCGCAGTTCTCGACGGCAAGGTGAACACTGACCTATGCTAAATGTGCAGTATAATTCAATTCAATGGTTTATTGCTCTCCATATGTTTTACATGTTGTTACATAGCTATATTGTCCGTGTGGTGACGGATTAAGAATACGCAATGTCACCACCCCATATCATCTCATGGGTGTCGTAAAAGCCGACAGAGGGACCATACTATGCAGAGAACAGCACTGTAAGAGAAGGAAAACTTAAAACAAACCCTATACCAACCCGTTTGGCCAGCGTGGTATAGTAGGCCAATTCCTCCTTTCAAAGGAGAGGCCTAGTCCAGCAGTGGACTGTAAGGGGCTGATGATGACATAGCTATATAATAGACCAAATATGAACCCTGGTGGGCACTGCAAAATAGAGAAGAAGAAAGGAGGAAGCCACTGGTATTATTATTATATCGAGGGTATAATGGAAGAACTAAATAACTCAGATTTTGGCCAAATTGACCTTTTACCATTTTCGTGAACCCCAAAATGTGCCGCATCTTTTGGTCTAACAAACATTCTTATATCTTAACCCAGTCCAAAAATAAAGCCATTTTTGTGTTTCAATTATAGAAATAGATAAGTATAAATGAACATTAAATGTTAGTAGAAAAAATGACTAACTCTATAAATAAATGAACAACTGTGACTACTGATCACTTGAGTATGAAATAAATTAGCTAAATTGAGTTATTTAGTTCTTCCGCGCACGAAAATATTTTAATGAAACGAGTCAAGTTGAAGAAAAACTAAACAACTTGAGTTATTTAATTCGGGCATTAATGAGCATTCATTCGGTTTTTAAATAAGTATTTTTATTTATTTCTTCTTCGAGAAAATGTAAATTTATAAGAGATTCCAATCAAATAAATGTCAATAGGTGAAGTTATTTAATATTTCTATTTATAGTTTATCCACGTAAGCAAAGTTATCGTGCAATTCAGTAGTACAAATTAGCGCGAAATAATGTAAACCTATAGACCAACCATTCTCAAAGTGTGCTCCGCGGAGCGCCAGGGCTCCACGAAGCATCTCTAGAGGCTCCACGAAAATTTTGCTCCAATTAAAATAAAATTAATTAAATATAACTGAATCACTAGGTAGCAGAATACAGCAAAATGATCGATTTAGATTCTAAACTCACTGCAAGTTAAAGTAGTAGTACGTGCAATATGCAATGTTTTTACCGGCGTTTTATTACAATCGGATAATTATATTATAAACAGATATACTATTATTAGACATGTTATGTTCCTAAGGTTGGAAGCGATAGCCTAGTGGAGATATCAACAGACTGCCATTCACAAGGCTCGGGTTAGAATTCTAGGCAGTAAATTTTCGAAGTAATGTGTTTCAATTGTTAATTATGGCTTGCCTCGTGCCTCAGAGAGCAGCTCTTTAAGACTGGGACCCCTCCCTACTTTTTTCTGACATCAAGATTTGATGTCTTCCAGCCACCGGTGCAGGCTAGGTTTCTTAAAGGCTTCAGTACCGTGGGCCAAATCCATACAGAGCATAATTTTCATAGGTTATTTGGAAATCCAAAGAGTAAATCCGGCCGCTGTGGCTGGCTTTTGTGGATTACGAAAATGCCTCCAACCCCATTGGAACTGGGCTGCCCTGCAATACACTACATGTCTCTCAGAGAGCTATGAAAAGGACAATGGATAAAGGATAATAGGATTTCGCTGATGGATAATTTCCAGAACGAGATTATCCGGCAGAAGACCAAAGAAACTGACATAGATCAGAGTTATAGCAAATTGAATGGGGGAACTTATGGCCTGTCGTTTAAAAAGCAGGTTCTTAAATTAAGGCCACGCCTCAGCAAGCGTAGTGTTGGCCGCCAGAATGGGTCTTGTGGCATACCCTGGGGAGGCCCACCTCTAGGAGTGATAGGCTGAAGAAATGAGCTAAATGAAAAGAAGTAGTTAATATACTTGTTTGACCATTATACGCCTCCTTCCTATTATGAAAGCCTAAAGGTGAGAAAATACGTCGCGAGATAGCAAGCAAGGCGTGACGTGGCAAACCGATACTCCGAAAAGCTAGACGGAAGTTGTAATTATTACACCCACATTTGGCCATATCATGTATTTTTAGGTCCTACGTAAAAAGGGGGTCTATTGACGTTGCCAGGCACTTTGCCAGATTTCGTTCTACTACTGAGAATTCAGAAAAATCTGTTACCTGCACTCTTGCCTAACCCGGGAATCGAACCCAAGACCTCTCGATCAACAGACGTATAGTTTATTTGTGCCGTGGAGGCAATCAGCGACAAAATAAATATAAAATATACGAAGATTTATGTCAGTAATATAGTCTTTTCTACAAATGTGGACCTTTTTGCTGAACTTCTTCCTTCAATTTGTCTAGTAATAAACGGCCCAGCAAAATAAACGGCCTTTTTCCTTTGGAGTCGTTTCCTCCTTAGCAATTTACTGTTTGGAATGTATTATTTATTTGGGCGTATAATGGTGTATCCACGTTTCATCTACAGTCTTAATTTGGACCAAAACTTGGATTTATTAGGCCTTAACTACGCAAACGGAGCTTTAAAAAAATGTTCATTCGACGGGTCAACGCAGTTTTGGTCTTAACGTGAGCAAACGCAGCACCCATCGCGCTGGGAGCTTGCTCATGCTTAAATCTTCATTTAAAATGTAACTAATTCATTTGTTGGTCATTTTCATACCCTCTGCTATATCTATTACTCAATTCAGCGGTCATCTAGCACTATTTGGTGAAATTTTGCGAGGTTATCTTCAGTGGTTGCAGTGTTTGGACGTCCCGGACCTTAGCTCCCTAGCTCTTACGACCAGGTTTAAATTCAGCTGCCCAAAATTTCATTGTAGTAAATGATGGAGCAGTGAGGCAGCGATAGCCTAGTGGAGGTACTAATAGTTGTCCATGCAGGGGGTATCGGATTCGAATCCACGGCACGCACCAATGACTTTTCAAAGTTAAGTGCGTATTAAATTGTTAATTATCGCTTGCCCCGTGCCTCGGAGCACGTTAAACTGTCGGTCCTGGCTGTCTGGAAGATCTTTGACATTCGTTACGGGGATTCCGTACCCTCAAATAAACTGATACTGGTCTAAACCATGGAATATCGCTATCCCTTTGGGTTGCGGAGATCAAACGGTTGTCGCTCTGTGGAAAAGTTGATATTCTGTCATACCTGATTAGATCAATAAGCGGACCTCGGGCTCTAAGTCGTGTAAGTCTTGGATGCAACCGGGATAAGGCTAGCGCGATCATGATGGAGCAGAGAGTCCCCATAAGCAGAGTTTTAATCAAACTTGAATGGCGTCGGCGTAGTACCTTTTAAAAACAAGAATTTAATGCCAGCTCGATACAACATTTCCCATTTTCACAAAACACACTCACATCGACTTAATCGTATGGCTGTCAAATAGCAACTACTGCTACAAAATAGCTGAAATGTTGGTGGTTAACTGCGACAAGAAGTAAAATTACATCCACAACACTTTTTTTGACGAGTGCTGCTTCCTTCGGGTTGAGGTCGAAAACTTTTCAGACCACCCTAGTATGTTTTAATGCAAAGGCAAGTTACTTATGTTTTAGTTGATTTTTGAAGATTTATAATAAGTCATTTAGTTGATTTTATTACATAATTATAATATTTTGTTGTCATACCTAATTCAGTAAATTTTTTTATATTGTAATTTTACGTTTCTTTTTTTATATATATACAATGTTACTACTTCCAATCCAGGTTTTTATTTCATGTGAGATCAATAATCAGTGATAAAATTTAAAAAATAAACTTTCACTAAGAATGCCTAACTTTCGTGTTTAAATATTTCTTTAGGTGTAAAACTCAATAAGTGTACTTAGTTGACCCAAATTCATGTATTCACATTCATTTAATGTGTGGGAAAACTGAATAACTACATTATAGAATTAGCTAACTACGGTATGTTTGCAATATCTTGGTGTGGCAAAATTGGAAAACTTGGTTTTTTATTTTTATTATTTTTTTGGTTCATGATAAAAGCTAGTTTTATCAAGCATAGAATCGACAGCAAACATGTTTGAAGCATATAAAATCGCCGACGGTAAAATTGTTCTCCATTTCTTAGTGATGTAAAAAAAGTGTCAAAAAAACAGTAAATCGCGATTATCTCGAAACTTGAAATTTTGAGTTATTTAGTTCTTCCATTATACCCACGATATATATCATTATTTTAAAAATAATATGTGTCTAGCCTGCATATATTATATTTAATCGTTGAAATTTGTATTTAAAATTATTATTGAATATTATTAAAAATAAATTAAGTTTGACTTTATATCGTAAGGTAATATTTAATTATATTATATTTTATTATTATTGATTCGGTTATTTTATTTAATTACTATTATACTACTTTATTACTTATTGCGAAGAACACTAGTAATTATTGCATTGTAAATGGTTTGAATTGTATTAAGATAAGTCTGTAAATATGAAGTTTTATATGTTGTTTTTTTTTTTATTAAATTCATTTATTTATTGAATATGCTACGTTTAGCAGCTTGATACCTCTTACAAATGTCTAAATTCTTAAACGTACAATCCGATAATACGCGATCAAGTCACCTTTTAGATTGCCAAAGGAAATGATAAAGATAGTTCCGAAAACCCGACGTCGTAGCAAAATCGTCGACTGATAATTCAATTACAGCGTCCTTTGGGTCTACGCTACCACAAAAGTACTATCGGACAAGTTTCTTTCCATCAAAACGCCTTATACTTACGGCTCTTTAAAATTAAATGATTGGTCCTTTCAGATGTATGTTTCCCGTCCCCTACTTAAAAACACGAAAATGTATGAGGATGGATATTTCTTTACACTTCCACGCAAAACTACTAAACGTATTACTGACAGTTTTTTTGGTTTGTTCTTGAGACCTTACAACGCAGGTCCAACGACATAAAGTTTTATCATTCATAGTTTATTGATCCACACAATTTTCTCTTAATCTTCTAAAGAATATTAAAATTTAATTAAAGCGTTTCTGGCAACCATAATCCATAATCAATTGGTTCAAGTAAATACATATTATTGAGGAATCTATTATCAAACTTAACCTTGCAACCTAGACATTCTTTCAAAGTTACTATTAGTCCTAATGGGTTCAATTTAAGGTTTTTTAATTCAATTGGCTTTTTTATAAAGCCTCTTATACAAAAATCCCATCATTTCACGAAATTTAAGTAAGCCTCCATTCTGTTATACAATAATTTTAATTAGTATACTTTCGGAATTTGAAGTCAAAGTGGGCTTTTTTAAGATCGTGATTCTATGCGAGTTATTTCAATGCGTCTGAAATTTAGCGTAGAGGTCAGAGAAACCCAACTTTGTGCAATTACACCGTAGGAATTCAGCACTAGACTTTATAGCATTTTTTGCATTTATTTAGGCGTTTAGAATTTTCAATTTACTGTGAATTAGTTTGTTGTTTGAACCATGTTAAGTTATTCAACTACATAAAGCGATACTATGAACATTATAATTTAATATACATATATTAACTCAGCATATTAAGAAGTCTTTCATTAGATTTGGCATAATAAACTTTTCTCAGTTGGCACTTACCTAACCAACTCCAGTTTGCGTTCACCAGTTCGCAGGATGGTCAATAATAATTACAACAACAATCTAGAACACATAGATATTTTTGCATGTTCACCAAATAGATTTAAAGAAATGGTGCTTAAAGAAATTTGTGATGTGTAACACCTTTAAACATAGTTGTCCAGTTATTTATATTGTATACTCATAATCCTAGTGCTTATTCAAATTCTGTTTATCTTACTGCTTATCTGTGAACAGCGCTGTGGGCTGCAATATTGCATATATTTCATATGTTATCTCTTTTGTATTTGATATATTATACTGTAGCTGTTTGTTGTTCCAAATGAATAAAAAACAAATAGTGGGTGCCTGCCTCCGTCATAAAAGAAACCCGCCATCCAAGAAGTTTCTAGCTTCTTTAGTCTAAGCTCTGAAATTATCATTCAAGACAAGTAATTTTATATTAAAGTAGAAGTTACTTGCACCTACGCCCACACACTAGATGGTGTTGTGTGAATGTGGTGGAATATTATTATTATTATATATTGTACTTGTATTTAATTTTAATTGAACGTTTCTGCCCGATCCCATCCCTTCCTAGTCCACCCGACGCTCCTCATGGAACATACATGCCAAATTTCAGCATTTTGCGTCGAGTAGTTTCAGTTTTCTTTCAACCAAGGAGATATTGAAGGCAAGTGTGAATCGGACAGGACGAAGGGGAAGAGACATCCTAAGAACAGGACAGTTTAGTAGTACCCTGAACAGAACATGCATGAGGAATCTGATGGGAGTGAATGAAGCAAGAGAGATATGTCAGGATCGTTGCAAATTGCATTCCGTAGTCTCTGCCTACCCCTCCGGGAAACAAGCGTGAGTCTATGTATGTATGTAGTTTCAGCTGTGCGATGTCTCTTAGTCTGACTCAACAGATGATGATTTTTTTAAAGCCTAGATAATAACGGTACGATGGCTGTTGAATGAGGGCCATCAGCGAGTTGAGTCAGTTATAAGCGTCAGATGATATCCTGCATTGCACCCGCATCTAAACCTTAGTCTGGACTTCAAAAGAATATAAATGAAGAGATGAAATATAATTAAATGACAAAAAAAAGCAATGACTCTGACTTTGTTTCGGCCTTTCTTCTCAAGAAGTAATTTAGCTAGGAAAAGCCGGCATCATCTAGAATAGGGTTTTGACTTGTATAAGTGTTGTAAACAACCAAAATGCAGAAATAAATATGTCTTTATTAAATTGCATATTATCGCTTGCTAAACAATGAATGAAAACATAGGAGGAAACATGCATGTCTGAGAGTTTTGTTATCAAAAGGAACGTTACATCTAACTGGAAATAGCCTGCGTGTTGGACTATTTATAGCTTACTTACACAGTAAGAAGAGTGTTGTGCTTAGCAGCGGGACAGTATATATACAGGAACTAGATGATCTCTCGGCTACACCCACGTTATTTAGGGCCTCGGTATTGTTATATAGCCTATAACCTTCCTTGATAAATGGACTATCTAACACTGAAAGAATTTTTCAAATCGGACCAGTAGTTCCTGAGATCAAAGCGTTCAACCAACCAAACAAACTCTCTAGCTTTATGATATTACTAGCTGATGATAGATATATTATTAAATAGCAGCTGCATTCGCGTTTCATGCTATCAAAGAAATACAAAACTATTATTCCATTCACATGACATAATCATCGTGAATCTATTCTGCATATATTATGCGGTTAACATGCAATTATTCTGCTTTGTGCGAACAACTGAATGTTTCGTGAGGACTGTTTTGGAATGTACACACATATTAATTTCTAACTGTTCGAATGTGAATGACTGCGTACGATTGCGATTAGACCTGCCCACTTGTACCATTTTGACAGCGGGCAGAATACAGTGATCGGTCTCTGATTTGAAATTTTGGTATTTGTAGTTTGGCTGGCTGCCTGTAACTTTAATAAATTCTAGCGCTCACAGCATGTCTCGACTTGTCGTTCGTAACAGATTGCCAAAGTTAAGCAACGTTGGTAGAGGTCACCGTTTGCTAGCGTGGTAGACAAAGCCTTCTCACAGTGAGAAAAAACCCGTGCCCAGAAGTAGGTAAGTTAATTTATAGGGCTGATGATTGAGATTATGTTTTTCAGAAGTTTATGTGTGTAAACGAAATGTTAATACAAACTTTATGCCTATATATTACTTCAATAAATAAATCCAAATTGAATTGATTAAATCTTCTCTGTATTCCGTCCAGATAATTACAAATGGTATCGTGAAACACGTTTTTATCGGCGAATGGCATATTACGTAATGGACAGTAATTTTTAATCATATTTCCTCGAATATTGGTTTGTAGCGATATATGAAGATCGGTTTGCAGTATCGAGTATTTTTTATTTAGCCTATTAAGGCTAAGTCACGTGCACCCGGCGGCATACAAAGCCGCACGCAAGAGCCGCCGGCATGGCCGCCCGGGTAGGCTGGCGCGCCGCACGGATTGCAACTTGCTACTTGTGTGGGGTCGTTCTATATAGCTGGAATGATGCCTGAGTGCTTTCTGGGACAGATGCCAATGGCACCGACAAAAGCCGGCGGCACGTGCCGCCAGCACTGTGTGTAGCAGCCTTTAAAATGACTCGTGACGTTATTGGTATTATGAAAAATAGTAGGCGTTATGTAAGTTTTTTTTTTGTTATTTTCACATTGCCTCATTTTAGTCGTACAGTAGGCGCTTGGTAATCGGGCGCTCGCCAATCTGGCACCCTCAGCAATCCGGCACTCAGCATCTCCACTTTGTCGTCTTCACCCCTTCCTTAGCACCTTAAGGTGGTTGGTATCTGCAGCATTGTTCGGTAAAGCCGGATGGATGATGTATGACGGATATGTAGATGTATTCTGTGAACCACTTCACGATATGTGTACAAAAATAAAATAATACTATCCTGATGTATATCTGTTTTGTACTTTTTGAGTGCAAAAGTTACAGACGTCTTGATCTATCCATCCATCCACACTAACTTTAACGTTTATAATAGTACCAAGTAGTACCAAGTACCCCACGTGTATCAAAATAAATACGCAATAATAACTTTAGCTAAATTGGCAGAACCGTCAGGCCCGGCAATCTTCACTCATTTTAATTGGGTTATTCAATTATGAATTGCAAATATTTAAAAACATTGAATATGTGCGAACGCAACCCTTATACGTTAGTATATAATATGGTTTACTTTTATTTGTTTGCATTTGAATAATAACGTCAACAGAAATTATGTTCTATTTTTTTTATGATTTCAAGCATAATTGCGACAAGTAGACGACCTAGTGTATAGAAATTATTTCACTTATATGAGGCCATTTTCAAAAAAAATATTTTTTCGCCCCGTACCCAACTTGGAAAACACATTAAGCCGTCGTTTCCGGCTGTCATGAATATATTTGACGGTTGTCATAAGACGTCAGTGTTCTTGAATATATTGACGCTGGTATAAACCATGGAATATAGCTAGCCCTTCTAATTGCGGAGATGAGATGGCTGTCGCTCTGTGGTACTTGTTATATAGGTGTGTTGACCGTAAGGGTGGACCGTAAGTGCACCCTTGCAGTCCCAAAGAACATACTCGCACCTACGGTGCGGGCATTCTCAAGTTCATTTTCTATATCATCGAACCCAAACAACAACAAAAACACAACACACGAACAAAAATCAAGGCATGTAGAACAAAATTTTCCGGGCATACATAGTATGTATCCTCGAAGGGGTAGGCAGAGGTGTAAATATTACACCTACATTTCGCCATGAATTTTTAGGTCCCACGTAATAGGGGGCGAGCCTATTGCCGTTACCGGGCACATCACCAGACTCCGGGCTGCTACTGAGTATTCGGAAAAACCCAGTAGGTAACACTTTTGCCCGACCCGGGAATCGAACCCGGGACCTCCGATCAGCAGTCGCATACGCTATCCACTGGACCACGAAGGCAGTTATAGAGACTGGCATAGTATGTATATACTCTGGAATTGAAGTCCACGTCTCGACCTTATTATAACTTGTTTTTGTCTCTGCAACACCCAAAGTTGACAGGTAGATAATGTCACTGATATTAAGCCTATTCGCGTTTGTTTATGCTTAAAATAATTATAGATATTAATATTAAAATAGCAACACCATTTTAAAAAATACTTAATTCAAACGCCTTTGGTAATTTTTCTAGAATAAATGAACAAATTAAACAAAATATGTCTCTTTCAATTAATATGTATACTGTTTAAATTAAGAATAGACAATTTATTTTCAATTATTTACGATTTAATTTATTCTAGATTCTTTGAATTTTAGTCTAACAAGACATACTCAAATATATTAATATTATTATATATTATTATTTTGGGTAAGTTAGATAGTGTTTGTTTTAGTAACATGGTTCTAAGGCCTGCTATACAGCAGGCCATATTACATACATACTCGTACGCTTATTAAAAATTATGTAACGGGTCTGAATCGTGTTAA
The DNA here is from genome assembly GCA_944739405.2 of Euclidia mi. Lineage (NCBI taxonomy): Eukaryota > Metazoa > Arthropoda > Insecta > Lepidoptera > Erebidae > Euclidia > Euclidia mi. Next base: position 53,890,614 of record OX123195.2, read on the forward strand.
TAAACGAAAAGAAAGATGAAATACCTTTCTATTTGTCCCGACGTTTCGGCATGGGTTACACCAGCCGTGGTCACGGGATGACTGATGTTCGTCAGCGCTGCCTCCGAGAAGTGCGGGTTTTGGAGCCTACCCTCACTTGGTCTTCACAATTATTAACTTTTATATGTTCGGAACTGTCGGTACTTCGACTCACAACACTAATGGTATCTTCACACTGGCGCGTAATATCACCTCGTCGGTGTCTACATTTGCTGATCACAGGATTCCAAGATGTAGATAAACGGTAACCATCCTCCCGGTTGAAATTTGCGTGTTTTTTGCTTTCAACCACTTCTCGTGCTATTCTTGAAAAATAGTGACGGTCTGTGGAGAGAACCTGGGGCCGATGTAGCTCAATCCAGTGATTGGATCCTGACTCCAACAAATGCTCAGCTATGGCCGACTTGGTGGTTTGTCGGTTTTTGACGGCCGTGATGTGTTCCTTAACTCGTTCGGCGATGGTCCTTTTTGTTTGCCCGATGTAGGAACTACCACAGCTGCAATCCACCTTGTACACGCCTAGTGTTTGAAAAGGGATGACATCCTTTGGAGTATGCAGGTAATTTGCTACTTTGGAGTACGGACTATATACAGTCTTAATGGAGTATTTTTGTAGTACTGTTCCAACTTTATCCGTTACTTCTTTTATGTAGGGCATGAACGCTGGCGCTCTGTTCACTTCAGTCAGTCTCGACCTTTTCCTTGAACCTCGCATATTGTGTTTGTAACCGTTTTGCTTGAGTACCTCCCGAACATGTGTGAGCTCACTATCTAAGTGTTCGGGGTCGCAAATGTCATATGCTCTGTTTGTCAATGAAGCAATAACGGATTGCAAATGTCGCGGGTGATGATGTGAATTTGCGTGTAAGTACCTGTCAGTGTGTGGGCTTCCTGTAAACAGTATGTGACAGGTTTCCATTTTCTTTCACCTTGATCTTCACATCGAGGAAGGCCAACGATCTGTCTGTCTCCATTTCATAAGTGAACCTTATATTAGGGTGTATGGAGTTCAAGTGATCTGCTTATTGTTCTACAACCTGTTTGTTACACTTTATAATACAGAACACGTCATCGACGTATCTTTTCCATATCTTTACGTGGAACGCTTGTAGTTGGATCCTTTCTTCAAAATGTTCCATCCAGATGTTGGCCATTACCGGTGCAATAGGGCTACCCATGGCCACTCCGTCAATCTGGAGGTAATATTGCCCACGATATAGAAAATAGTTCCCGTCTAGGCAGTGTTTCAGTAGAACAATGTATTTATCAGACAGACCGTTTAACCTTAGTTTACTCTCGATCACATCAAGGCAGTCTTGAATTGGAACGCTTGTGAATAGTGACTCGACATCAAAGCTCACCATCACTTCGTCGGGTTCTACTTTCATGCTTTTGATGACGTCTACAAAATGGCGAGAATCCTTTACAAACGACGATGTCTTACCTACTAATGGTTGCAGTACCGCTGCAATGTGTTTCGCTAGGTCGTAAGTGGGTGAATCGATCTGACTTACTATCGGGCGTAGAGGCACGTTATTTTTATGAATTTTCGGCAAACCATATATTTTCGGCGGTTGAACGGTCTTAGGTCTATAGAGGCGTTCAAACACATCGTCCGTGAAAAGATCTTGGTGGTCCTTGACAAGCGCTCATATACGTTTTGTGACTCTGGCAGTGGGATTATATGACACCGGCTTGTATGTGGACACTTTGCTTAATAGATCCCGCATTTTATTATCATAATCACCGGAATTCATTACTACGGTGGCGTTTCCCTTATCGGCCTTAAGCACTAAAATATCCGTGTTTTCACTTAGCGCTTTCAGTGCTTGACGCTCTTCCGTAGTAACATTCGGTCTCGGTAGCTTGATAATCTCGATTCAGACCCGTTACATAATTTTTAATATGTGTACAAATCGTGGTAGTTTAAAAGTAGTTACTCGTACGCTGTCGTCGTTTTACCGGTCAAGTGGCTACTTTGACAGAGTTGGTGGGTTGTATTCTCACCGAGAAAAATATAGGGTACATATCTTGTTACCCTTAGCCACTTTGACAATGGTTAAGACGTAAGCCACCACGTTGGCCAAGTGCGAAATGGCAGATTAATAATAACAGTGAACTATTAAACACACTGATGTTCTCTCGATGTTTTCCTTTACTGTCTTGTAAGCGAAAACGAACGATTTAATACGCGCGTAGAGATGCTGACTGTGGATTTGAACCCGAGATTTTCTGTGTAGCAATCTGTTGGTCTCTTCACCAGGTTATCTCCGCCTTTAAAGCACACTATGAAAGTATTCGTTGATAAAAAAGCTCATCCCACTTTTTTTAATCAAAACATACCAATAGCAGTCTGTGTTGCACAAAATTATGTACATCCCTTTGCAAACAGCTTTGTTTAATAAATTTCTTTATCCACTTAGTTATTATAAACTAAACCACTGAAGTAACCCGCAAATCAGAATAAAGCAAAACAACTGTTTCTAAGGATGTAGCCATGCTACTGTGTTAGTTACAATTTAGATAGATAGATAGATAATATTCTTTATTGTACACCAAAATAAAGTACATTTCTAAGGTATCTTAAATCTAAAATTTATGTACAATCGGCGGCCTTATCGCCAAAGGCGATTTCTTCCAGGCAACCTTAGGATGGACAGAAATGATGTTAGATGTTTTGTGACGGTGGTGTAGCTATGTAACTAAATCTATAACCAAAAATTACAATAACATTCTAAAATACACATATACAATTATTAATTATACATACACATATATACACATATATATAAATATATACATAAATATATACCAGTATCCATAATGGTTATACCTGCCTAAGACAGTACAGATAAATACATACTATAAGCACATATACAATGAATATAAATGTACAAAATAATACAGATACAGCGAATTTAAGTGTCAAAGATAGTCGATCACTACATTAATGTACCTACCTACATATATTAAGTTACCTACTGATTTAAATACTGATTTTTTATCATTCCTTTGAATATATTTAAGGAATCTGCTCTACGAGTTTCTAATGGTAAAGCATTCCACAAGCGCACAGCCTGAGTAGTGAAAGATTTGTCGAAATAGTTAGTAGAATGCTTCGGCATCTCCAGCGTAAGATCTTCAGACGACCTCAAGGACCTTAGATGTGTGTCATGAAGGAACTTAAATCGTTCTTTGAGATAAGAGGGAGAACTAGGATTAAATAGAACATTATATAACAATGTAAGAGTGTGAGTATTCCTGCGAAGACGAATTGGCAGCCACTTGAGTTTATTGCGAAAATCAGAGACGTGATCATATTTGCGCAAACCAAATATAAATCGAATGCAAACGTTTTGGAGACGCTCAAGTTTATCTAGCTGCTCTTCAGTGGGGTCGAGATAGCTGACGTTGGCATAGTCAATAACAGGCAGTAGCAGAGTTTGAGCAAGCGCAATCTTAGTGGTGATCGGAAGAAAGTTGCGTAATCTCCGCAACGAACCTGCTGATGCAAACAGTTTGCGACTGGTTTCTTTTATTTGCGATCTCCATGACAAAGTTTCGTCGAAGTATATACCCAGGATTTTAACGGTTTTGGCGAAAGTTAGTTCCTTTCCATCAAAACAGATTTTTGGTAGATGGGGCCAACTGATTTTCGAAACTAGTTTAGGGCTGCCGATAATGATTAGTTGGGTTTTTTCGGCATTCACTATCAGTCCATAATTCTTAGTCCACTCACAAATCCGCGCTAAGTCCGTATTTATGGTAGTGCAGGCTTCTGCTAACTTACTTAAGGGAGCTTGCGTATAAATCTGCAAATCGTCTGCATAAAGGTGGTAGGAAGAAAGTAAGTGGTTTGAAATGGAGTTAATAAATATCGCGAAGAGTAAAGGAGATAGCACGCCACCCTATGGCACACCGGCATTTGTATTTGACCAAGTGGAATGTTTGTCTTCGATGCGTATACGTTGCCGGCGACCAAACAGGTAACTATGAAACCAATCAATTGCCTATGGAGATACGTTAAGAGAGCGTAGAATGCCAAGTATGATGTGAAAATCTACGGTGTTAAAAGCATTGCTAAAATTAAGTAAGGACAAGACCGTAAGATTTCCATTATCCATGCCTAGCCTAATATCATCAGTTACGCGAACCAAGGCAGTGACAGTACTGTGGCCGGGACGGAAACCGGATTGGAAGGGATTTAGGAGTGCATTTCTATGTAGGAAAGAACTGAGTTGTGAGTGAACTAGACGTTCAAGGACTTTAGACAGGCAGGGTAGAATGGATATGGGTCGGTAATCTGAGAAGGAACTGGGTTTAGGTTTCTTGAGTAAGGGGAGTATTAGTGCATCTTTCCAATCGGATGGAAAGCTACCACTGGCAATGGAATGATTAAGGATGTGACATAGGATTGGAAGAATTTCCTCCAGGATGGGAAGGATCATTTTCCGACTGATACAATCGCTGCCGACTGCATTGGACGTAACTGTTAATATACTCTTCTTAACGTCACAAGCGGTAAATTGTGTGAAAAAAAAAGGGAGAATAATCTGGTGTTGGCAAGGAAGAAAGATAAGCTAAGGTGGTTCTTTTTGTATTGTCATCAAATTTTGACGAAGAGGAGAAATGTGTATTAAGAGAGTCAAGGTTGATGTTGTTTGAGATTGATGGTTGACATGTCTTGCCAACTCCCAATGTTTTCAGAAATTGCCAGACCTTTGCTGGATCACCGTTTTCAACGGACGATTGTATGTGTTGGCGTTGTGCTTTCCTACACACCTTGTTACAGAGATTTCGAATAGCTACGTATTTTTCTTGTTTGACGGGACTAGGATTTTGTTTCAGTTTTGCCTTGGCGGCGGCTTTCTTTGCCATGATCTTCTTTATGTCCTCCGTTAGCCAAGGTGCTGGTAAATGCTTCAATTTAATAGGGTGAATTGGAGCATGTACGTCGTATAACTGAGTGAGATTGTTAGTTAAGATATGAACTTTAGTATCAACACACTCTGAAGTGAGCAAGGGCTCCCAGTCAATATTGCTGGCATCCTCGCGCAATCTGTCGTGATCCATACCACCAAAGTTGCGTTGCAAGACCACCTTCGGCTTCATTTTGGGTGGGCGTATTTTGTACGATAGAAAGATAAGATCGTGGTAGGAAAACGCATCTGCCGTATATTGACCATGCTTATAGACAAAACTAGGAGAAGACACCAAAATAAGGTCAAGAAGAGAAGGAGTACAGTTCGGAAAGTGATGAGTTGCGTTTAATTCTAGGATAGACAAGTTACAAGACTCTGTAGCTCGACGAAAATGGGTGGCACGTGAATCTTGTTTGAGAAGGCAGGTGTTAAAGTCCCCCATAACAATAGTATGGCTATACAAAGGAGTTAGATCTTCCAGGATCTTCTCAAATGATGAAAAATAATTTACCCGAATAGAAGGCGAATAGTATACACCTAATAGCAGCTTAATGTGGTGAAGTTCTATTTCTAAAAAGAGGTGCTCGCCGGCATTAGCCAGTGCTGGCTGTGGAGACATATTGACTATGTTGTAAGGAAATTGGTGACGTAAGTATATGGCAACACCGCCACCACTGCCCAACGAGCGATCATTCCTTATTAAATTGAATCCAGGAAGAGTATACAATGTTGAAGGGAGGCATGGTTTTAGCCATGCCATGCCATAGTTTGAATTAAAAACATCTGATTGACCGTAAATCATAAAAAAAAATCTTATTAATCCTAAAAATTAATTTAAAGTTTTTGTTTCCTGAGATTATCATTCTTAAAGGACATTTTAATCTAATGTTACTTAAGATATAAATCAATCAATAATTACGATCGTCGTTTAGCCCCGGGGACCAAACGATTATAACGGAAATTCAAATCTGACTAATGGTTTGGGTATTATAGGAAAAAGAATAAAAAAATAATGACGCTCCCGAAATTTTTGTCGTTTAAAATAAATTAAGACTACTAACTAACTACTAACTTTAGCTAGACTACTAACAACTAACTTTAGCTACTAATTAGATTATTTTATCTGCGTAAGAAATTTGATTTATCTGTATATATATAATTCGTGCGCTACTAAGTAACTAACTACTAAACGCTACTACACGCATGAAGCTAAATTTGACATGTATGCTCCTTGGGGACATTAGTGGTGTTATTAGAAAGGATTACCCGAAATTCTAGAATATGGAAACGGTTAAATAAAAAAAATTGCAGGTGTAGCTGCAGTCATCCACTAGTAAAATAAAATATATAGTCTATTTAGTTTTTTTGAGGTCTCTTGCATCTGTATGATCTTAAAGGAGCTATAAGTTTTCGCTCTGATCTTTTTGCAATATAGTTTTTGCTCAAAGCAGTCTGAAAATGTAGTCTGCGTATTCTGGTGTGTATTAATAGTAGGAGCCTTTTCAAATTATTGTTAAAATGGCACTTGGCTATCATGTCGAGTTGATTTTACTAATAGGTACCAAGATTATATCGAACTCACAGTATGAGGGTTGGATTTCCAATTAATTGATATTTAAGTTTATTTGAATTGAAAGGCAAATAATGTAAATTAGAACTTAGTAATTTTTAGTACTCTTTCTATTACTAAAGACAGACACCAATAATAATCAGCCGTTTTTAAACACAGGTAATTAAACACTGAACTGGGAAGGAGCAATATTGTTCAAACGGTACGTAAAATTAGGAACTTAAATGTGACAGTATTGGTTTTTGGAACAGAATTTTCTGATCAACATCAAGTTTCTAATCTTGAATTATATTTTATGTACGATTATTGGAAAATGTAGTTATTTTATTTAGTTACTGAGGTATAAGCTACGTTTCAAGGAAAAAAGACATTTGGTTTTAATGCATACGGGCGTTGTTACCCTATGATTTATAGAATAATATTATCTTACAGTTTACAGTTTAAAGGCGCGATCTAAATGACTTTCTTACTATTATGTTGCTGGTTTCCATAATAGTACAACCGTTTATGTCACAAGAGACATCAATTAATTCAACCATTAAATTTGCCACCTATTGATAGGGTATCAATAACTGGAATTTTCCAGCTATTGATACCCTATCAATAAGTTGAATTAATGTTCGCTAGCGTTTGAATATTCCATCTTCGTGGTCCAGCAGAGATAGTGAGTTGCTTCACAGTATCACAAAGTCAATAGAACAATTTAGCCTATTATGCCATGCTAGACAAGTTGGTATAGAGTGGTCGGTTGGCATAGTGGTTTAAGCGGCCGCCTCACCGCTTGACACTCCGCCGAGTGTTGTGGGTTCGATCCCCACACGAGACAAAACTTTGTGTAATTAATAAATTGATGTCTCATGTCTGGATGTTCATTGTGTCCGTTAGTTGTATGTTTGTAAAGTCCCCCGCGACATAAGATTCAGTCGTAATGCGGGAGTGTGATGCGGAGTTGGCTTTAAAAAAAAAAGAGTTTGATGTCGAGTTTTACATCTCTTCGCATCATCTAGGTTGTCTTGAAGAAATCGCAATGTGCGATAAGACCGCCCTTGTACCACTAGTTTTAAGTTTTTTATGTAATTTTTGTAATATTGTTTATTTACTGGTGTACAAAAATTGTTTATCTATCTATCAAAGATATTGTTTAATTCGTCTATTTTTAGTGGTCTCTTATGTATTCTTAATCCGTCACCAGACGATGATTTGCTAGTACTTCGATTAAAATGGCATCTAGAAGTAATATTATGTTTCAAAAAATAGCTTGTTTTACTATAACATCATGGTTGAGGGAATTCATTTTTCTTGCATTCGCCATTTGTGATGTTTGAGCGCGCTGGTGGTAGTAGCTAGCCGTGTGGTTGACGGCATAGAATACAAGTGTCACCACCCCCTATCTTCCCGTGGGTGTCGTAAGAGGTGACTAAGGGATAACACGATGCAAATACCATCTTTGCGTAGAGACGGAAAACTCGACACCAAACCTTATACGACTGCCTCGTTGGTCTCGCGGCATAAACGCGCGCGTGGGATTCGATTCCTGGGTCGGGCAGTGTTGTTGGGTTTTTCTGTCATGAAATTCTCAGTAGCAGCACGGAGTCTGGAAATGTGCCCGGTACGGCAATAGGCTCGCCCCTTATTACGTGAGACTGAAGTATATCTGGCGAAAAGTGGGTGTAGAAATACACCTCTGCCTACCTCTTCGGGGTTATAGGCGTGAGACAATGTATGTATGTATGTACGCGCTAGTTTTCTTTATACGGTAAAGTTTGATTTTGTAATGTCTTCATGGATATTGTATTCTGTTTTTTTCGGTTTACCTTTACCTTCTCTCTAAGTTTTCTAATAATATATACGATGTTATTTTTGTGTACGCAAAGGTAAAAGTGTCTGCTGAGAATCAATAATAGAATTGAAAGCCTATTATTTGATAGTGTTATTGGAGCCATAATTTTCAGATACTGTTTCAAAATAACTTAATTCGATACATTATTTATCTAACTCGCACCATAAGAAACTTAGGCAAGCACCATCTTACAGCGTAATCTAGATTTTAACAAAACTTTGCATTATTAAAGTACCTAATTATATTAACATAAAACATGTATATCGACGTAAAGTAACAGTATCTATTTCTTTTTTATAGACGCACGCCTGTATCCCCGAAGGGGTAGCAGAGGTGTAATATTACACCCACATTTCGCCACGAATTTTTAGGTCCCACGTATTAGGGGGCGAGCCTATTGCCGTTACCGGGCACATCTCCAGACTCCGTGCTGCTACTGAGAATTCGGAAAACCCAGTGACACTTCTGCGCGACCCAGGTATCGAACCCGGGACCTCCAATCAGCAGTCGCATACGCTATCCACTGGACCACGGAGGCAGTTCTAGAGTATCCATACCGTTGCCTTTCTTTCCGTGAGTGTGAGGGTTGTAACCTCCATCCCATTTTCCTTTTCCCTCATCCCGCTCCTCTCCTTATTCCATTTTGCTTCCTAAAGGCAACCCACTTGTGATTCCTCTAGTGATGCTTGCTTTCTTGTGTGGCGGTAATCGCATACCATCAGGCGATAAGTCAGCTCGTTTACAGCCTATTATATTAAAAAAATCATCATCAACATCATCAAAGCGGCGATATCCCAGTGGTGTACGTAACGGACTGCCGAGACCATGGTCTCGAGTTCGATCCCCAGTTACCCCGAGCACACACCTCTGACTTTTCGAAGTTATGTGTGTATTAAAAATGTTAATTATCGCTCGCTATTAAAAATGTTAATTATCGCTCGCTTAACAATGTGCCCGGTAGATGGCAATAGGCTCGCCCCCTATTACATTGGGACCGAAATATAACTGGCGAAGTGTGGTTGTGTAATACACCTCTGCCTACCCCTTCGAATATAAAAGGCGTGAAGTTATGTTTATATTCATGTACTTGTGATGCATACAACTTGCAGACATTAATAAAAGCCATACTTCATATTTATTGGCTCTCCAAAACCACTCTATCGTTTCTTTTGTTTAGTATCCAGCAGTAAAAGTCACACAAACATCTCTTAATTATATCGATTACCTTAATTAATAGCTTTGTTTGTATTCACATCACTAAATTACTTTTTTTTTGTTATGATGGCGAATTAATGTTGAGTAAATGGATATTAAGTACGTAGTTTGGGATATGGAGACATTTTCTACGTTTGTAAGCGGTATGAATATGCAATAAGCTTTTATTTGAAGGAAATATACCATTCTCTGACTGCCTCCGTAGTCCAGTGGTAAGCGTAAGCGTCTGCTGATCGGGAGATCCCACGTTCGATTCCCGGGTCGGGCAAAATGTGTTACTGGGTTTTTCCGAATTCTCAGTAGCAGCACGGAGTCTGGCAAAGTGCCCGATAACGGCAAGGCATGGCGAAATGTGGGTGTAGTATTACACCTCTGCCTACTCCTTCGGGGATACAGGTGTGAGTATATAAAAACTGTGAAAGATTAATACCACACTAGACTTCGACTCTTCCCGCGTGGTACTATTTTGCAATTTTAAGGGTTCGATTCCCACACAAGGCAACACTAACCTTTACGTCCATAAATTTATTTGTCACGTCTGACTTTTTATTGTGGCCGTTGGCTTATATTTATAAGTTCCACCATACTTTATCCCTATAATTCTTAAACTGGCTGTGCTTCAGCACTAGGAAATTTATTATGCAATTAATGTATTTGTTTACTTTCTTCTTTTCGTATGAGTGTCACTAAGCCTGGTGTTGGATTTTGTTGGACGCCTGAAGACCTCCAGCGACATCAAACGATTCTAGGACCTGAACTGGGACCAACTGTTCTGCATATCTATTGGAGCACCGCAGGGCTTTAGTATAAAACCACAACAATTGATCACCCATTCAAGTTTTGACCTTTGCAAGAATTGCTCAAGTGGAGTCATGCAATGGGCGTTACTTAACTTTGCAAATCTGTCCTGAAAGAAAGTAAAGTTGCGTTGTGGGCGTTTGTCTCTAATCTTTATATATATATTTCTTGTGTGCGTGTGTATGTCACTGAACTCCTCCTAAACGACAGGACCGATCTTGATGAATTTTTTTTGTGTGTGTTCAAGGGGACTTGAGAATGGTTTAGATTCACAATTTAGTCTACTGGAAAATGCTTTTATACTTAATTTTTTATGTGTAAGTAGTTGTGGATTTTGGAATGTTTCACATTGGAACCGACAGACTGCGCTGCTATCGCAGTGTCAAATCTTAAATTAATAATTTCGCCAAGGAGTACATCGAGACCTTACCTGAATAATAAAACATTAAAAAATATAGAGTTCAAGTCGACAACATATATCCGCAAAATTTGGATTGTTGAGTATTTTGTTAAATTCTAATGGTTCTGACAAACAAATCACAGTCTCCATATTGGCCACTCTAGCGAAACGTCACAGATACCGGATATCATTTTGAGTAGGTACTACTAAGTCTTAGTACTAAGTAGTTTGTATGTGTAAATACTTTTTGCATTAAAATTACAATAATAGAAAATTAAATCACCTCAAGTGTCGCACTCTCGTAAGTAAAATTAAATAACGACTCAACTCTCGTTAAACTTGGGGTCCGGTCAACTAGTTTTGGACCCTGTAGTGGCCTTAAGCAATAAGTTTGTGTGTTAGCAGTCAGTAATGAATTTTACCATCATGAATAATGCTCATTTAAGTTACTGTGCTGTACATATACAGTGTGAATGTTGTACTATAAAGCAACTATGTATATTGACTGAATGTCCACTTACTTATATACAGAGTGGGCCAATAAAGTGGTGTTAGTGTTAAGAAATATATTAAAGTAAATGCGCAACATAGGAAGGAACTTAGGCCTTGGGATTAGATCTATGATTTTAATTTACTGTAATTACAATTTCTTGAGGTATTAAAGTACGTGGTTCAAATTAATATTAGATAATTAAAGATTTCAATAATATAATTGATTCATTTTGAAAAGTTGTCGAATAATTAAATTTGTAATAAATTGTCGTATATTTTTCTGTAAATCACAACGGGTATTTCGATGTTAAAACAAGTCTATGACCACCTCAAATCTTTTCGAAAATACATTTAATAATAACTATAATAAATTTACATACAAACATCAAAACATGCTGTTTATAAAAAATGGTAAAAACAGCTGTACTGAATTATCGGCTGCTGTAATTAAATAGTAAAAATTAACTCGACTCGGCTTGACCCAGTTGCGGCACAATTGGGTAGACGAGAAATGGTCGGGCTAACTCGCCGATGTGTGAAATACAAGTCACAAGTTGAAGCGATTATAAGACTGACTCTTAAGGAGTAGTTTCATCATTACTATTAGTCTTTGGAGTTCGTCGCGTAGTTTCTTATCCAGCGTAGAGCGGATTTTGTCCAACCATTTAATAGGAATACGATACCTTTACCTTTCACAGTCAACCTTGCCAGTGAGCGTTTGTTTTTCGAGGATTTCTGTAATAGAGATAAGACTAGGGCAACACGAGTTCCGGTCAAGACGCCAATAAAAAATGTAAAAGTCACTTCCGGTGGGGTGGCATTAGGTTAAGAGGATTATAACAATAAACACATCATATTAATTTAATCAGTGTTTATTATTAACATCTACACATTACATGGCGCAGTCGGTAAAGGCCTGACATCAAATAGTGAAAAATACTTGTACTAAGAACATATATTTCAACTTAATTCTAAAAAAGTGGCTATGAGCACGACTAAAACAAACTTGGACACTGCGACCGAAACAGACATTGTAAAAGAAGAAAACATAATGACAGAAGTGGAGTACAGGATGCCACAACCTTTAAAACTTGATACAACGGAAGATCTTCTCCCTAAATGGAGATTATTCAAACAACAATTTAAAATTTTTGTCTCAGCGGCCGGATTGGAAAGGCTGAGTGAAACAAGAAAAGCAGCCATCTTGCTCAATTGTGCCGGGCATGAAGTACAAGAATTGTACTTTAATGTGCTTAAAACAGAGGAAACCGTCAAGTATGACCAACTATTAAAGAGTTTGGACGAGTACTTTGAACCGAAACAAAACGAACTTATTTCAACATTCACATTTCACAAAAGATGTCAGGAAGAGGGGGAGAATTTTGACTTATTCTACACCGATCTAAGAAAACTCGTTAAAACAAGTAATTATAAAGATCAAGAAGAAATAATGCTGAGGGATCGGATTGCTTTGGGTGTTCACGATAAAAAATTACAACGAAAATTGCTGGAAGTCAATGACCTAAATCTACATAAAACCGTCGACATGTGCAGAGCCTCGGAGTTATCTCAAAACCATATCAAGATGATGTATCAGCAGCAGCCTCCAGTAGCGGTGGATGCATTACAGGCTTCACAATTCAAGGACACAGAAGACAAATCAAAAGTTAAGTATAAAGCTAGTAGTAAAGGGGATGTTTTGTATAATTGTAAAAAATGTGGGACACGGCACAAGGCCAGAAATTGCCCAGCGTTTGGCAAAATATGTCATAACTGTAACAAGCCAAATCATTATAAAAAGGGATGTAAACTCATTAATGAAATAAGTACAAGTAATAACATGGAATCTGTGAACACAGTTTCTGAAGACAATAATGTGCATGACTTATGACTTTTAAAAGTATGTCATGGTATTGGGAATACTCAAATAAAATGTAATGAGTGGATTTTAACACTAAGAGTACAAAATAAAAGGGTTGATTTCAAGTGTGATACAGGTGCTCAGGTTAATGTATTGTCAATAAAAGACTTAATGAAAATAGTCGATGATGAAACACCTGAATGGTCTAAGACTAAAGTAATCTTAGAAGCATTTGGGGGGGCACAAATTTATCCGGTAGGAAAGACATCTTTAAAAATAATAAGAGATAACCAAGTATGTATCACTGATTTCTATATAATTAAAAATAATGTAAAGCCGATTCTGGGACTAAGCACCTTAAGAGAATTAGGAATATTACAAAATATAAGTAGCATTCAGAATAAAAATATAATTATTAATAAGCATTGTGAACTGTTTCAGGGAATAGGACAGTTTGAGGAACTTTTGGAACTTTGTATCCAGCCTGGGACTACACCAGTGGTAAAACCTCCTCGCAGAGTTCCACACACCTTAAAAACTCGGTTAGAAGAAAAACTGAGGAGCCTGGAGACTCACCAAATTATAAGTAAGGTACCACACCCAAAAAGTTTTGTTAGTAATTTAGTAATAATAGAAAAAAAAGATAAATCACTCCGCATATGTTTAGATCCTGAAGACCTTAATAAAGCTCTGATAAAAAATCACTACTTGATACCTACATATGAAGAAATTGTGTCAAAACTAACTAATAAGACTGTATTTTCAGTATTAGACTTATCTGATGGATTTTATAATATTAAGCTTACCGAAGAGTCTTCTGATCTGTGCACTTTCAGTACACCTTTTGGAAATTATAAATTTTTAAGATTACCTTTTGGAATATCAGTTGCTCCGGAGATTTTCCAAAGGTATAGTGAAAGAACTTTTGGAGATATTCCAGGTGTAATAATTTATTGCGATGACTTGCTCATAGCTGCATCATCTGAAGAGCAACATGATGCAATACTTAATAAAGTTTTTGAGCGTGCTAGAAAGTGTAATGTAAAATTTAATAAAAATAAGTTTCAGTTTAAGTTAAGGGAAGTCAAGTATTTTGGTCATATTATATTCTCCAAGGAAGGTATTAAAATTGACCCTGATAGGACAGACTCAATTGTTAACATGAAAAGTCCAACAAATAAAAAGGAATTGAAATTTTTTTTAGGCATGGTTAATTATCTGCGTAAGTTTATTCCTAATTTAGCTAAGATGATGTCACCACTAACAGAATTGTTAAAAAAGAATGTAGGTTGGTTGTGGACGGAAGTTCATGAAAAAATATTTAAGGAAATTAAAGTGTAGCGGCTGCTGACGCTACAAATTATATACAAGGTGTAATATTGTGTAAGCGCGGCGCAGCAGTCGTCTCCCTTCACTCATTCGGTTAGGTCGTACACATATTGTATTTATATTAGTAACTGGTACCAGTAAAGTATATATATTTCTGTTTTATGGATTATTTATTTTACCACGACACAACATCTACTCATAACCCCCACATTGGTGACCCCGTCAAAGAAAACGCAACCTTCGGCTCAGCTCCGGCAACGCGGCATCGACGCACGTGCACATGGTCAGCGGAATCAAATAAGCGCATGTGCAGCGTGGCAACAGCGTGCAGCCAAGCAGCCTGGACACGGAGACAACCTGGACTCATGGGAGACGACTCGCCCTTTTCCTACGACCAAAAGGGCTTACGACCTGACTGCGGCGAACATCTGAGTCAGGACACGTGAAAACCAAATTTGAAACAAGGGACTCTACGATCTGCCGAGAACAGCGACTATGGCAATATGGGCAGCAGGAGTATATCGGAGCGGCATACGTCGGCGGCGGCACTCTGCAGGTCAGTGCGTACGTCGAGGCATACAGCGTAAGGCGTATTGACCTTGGTGGCGAGGCAGAATTCCGCACCAAGACGACAAGACGCAGCTTACTCCGAGGACGAGGAACGACACGGGACCGGCGGTGGCACTCTAAGGGCTCTACGGGACAGTGCACGCGTCGATGCGGCTGATCACACTTGGAAGCGAGGATGGATACCGCTCAGTGTTGGATAGCGCACCCTGTCGTCCCTCATTACGGCCCAGGCAGCATAGAAAGATCGCTGGCAGATTCGGTGAACGTATTTGCTTCTTCGTACGACCAGCTCTTTCTACAAGCGGCTTACGAAGAGCAAATGAAGTTCGATAGAAACGGCGGCAATTGAGTTTATTGTGTTTTTCTGTTCTAAAAATAGTCACATAAAATTTATCGTAAAGAGTCAAATATTGACCCGCTATAGTGTTTTTGTTTACTTTGCATTCTGAGAACTAGCGCTCCGGTAACATGATACATGTTTATGTGACGTGAGTCGAGCGCTAGCGTTTCTTATTAGTTAGATACTCACAAATATTTTTATGTAATTGCTTCTTGTAGTTTATTAGTGATCTTTAGTATTATAGTTCATATTCTTTTTTTTTGTAAAGGGGGAGTATTGTAGCGGCTGCTGATGCTACAAATTATATACAAGGTGTAATATTGTGTAAGCGCGGCGCAGCAGTCGTCTCCCTTCACTCATTCGGTTAGGTCGTACACATATTGTATTTATATTAGTAACTGGTACCAGTAAAGTATATATATTTCTGTTTTATGGATTATTTATTTTACCACGACACAACATCTACTCATAACCTCCACAAAAGAATTTATTACCAAAGCCCCTGTTCTTCAAAACTTTAATAGTAATTTACCAGTAGTGATACAGTGTGATGCATCTAAGGATGGTCTGGGTGGTTGTTTGCTACAGAATGGAAAGCCAGTAAGTTTTATTTCTAGAAATCTAACACCTGCGGAACAAAGATTTTCACAAATTGAAAAAGAGTTGTTAAGTGTAGTCTGGGCAACTAAAAAGTTTCATTATTTTATCTATGGTATTAAATGTATAGATTTAAATGATCACAAGCCATTGGAGACATTATTAAGGAAAAGTATTCATGAGATTCCATCACCAAGACTCCAAAGACTAAAACTAAAACTATTGAAGTATGACCTAGAGTACAAGTATTTAAAAGGAAAATTTATGTTTATATCTGATTTACTTTCGAGATCATACTTATCAAATTCGCAGATTGATGAGTCATACATGTATGAGGTCATTCATTGTGTAGGGTTATCTCAGTACTTGCAGTGTTCAGAAGAACAAAAAGTACAATTAATTACTGAAACTAGTAAAGATGAAGAATTGTTACTAGTTATAAAATACACAAAAGAAGGGTGGCCAGAAAATATTAAAAATGTTCCAGATTCACTTTGCTATTATTATAAATTTAGAACAAATATCACAGTTGAGGAAAGTTTAGTATTTATGAATCATAGGATAATAATACCTAAGAGTCTTAGATTGTTGTACATGAAGATTTTGCATGAAGGTCATATAGGAATGACAAAAATGAAACAAGTAGCGAGAGAATTGTATTATTGGCCTAAGATGGATTCACATCTCGATAAGTATGTTAGAGAATGTGTTATATGTCAAACATATCAGAACAATAACGTAAAAGAACCTTCGTTACCACATAATGTGCCTGAATTACCTTTTTCAAAGTTGGGAATCGATATCATGGATTTCAGAAAAAACAGCTATTTGGTAATTTATGACTATTATTCTAAATGGTTGGAAATTAAATTAATACATAACAAGACTGCTAATAGCGTAATAAATGTATTATTAGATCTATTTTGCAATTTTGGGGTGCCCTCTGAAATTGTCTCTGACCATGTACCATTTGATTCTAAAGAGTGTAGGCATTTTTCACATGAATGGAATTTCAAATTTACTTTCTCTAGTCCCAAATAAGTCAAATGGAATGGCAGAGCGGGCGGTGCAGATAGCTAAGAAAAATTTTTTTAAATGTAGGGTTGATAATATAGATTATAGAATTGCTTTATTACAGTATAGAAATACACCTGTTGCTGGCACAAAATTTTCCCCAGCACAATTATTAATGAACAGGAATTTAAAAACAAAACTACCAGTAACATGTCAATATTTAAAACCAAGACTGAACGAAAATATAAAGACTGAAATGCAAAAATCGATAAATAGGAACACAAGAAATTATAATGTAAAAACTAGAAATAAATCCGAATTTCTATTAGGACAAAATGTTTGGTTTAAGAAAGATAATAAGAAAAAATAACTTTAGATCATATAATGTAGTGGATAAGGATGGTGTCAGTTATTGTAGAACATCGTACCACATTCGTGGTTAATTTGGTGGTTCTCCAGGTATGGTGTGGGGTTTCAGAGATTCCTCAAACTGAGAAATATTATTTGATATTAGTAGGTCAGTATATTGTTAACAAATATGCCAGCTGTTAGTCAACATTATTTTGTAAGATTTAAGTACCTATGTATGCATTTTGAGAAGTTTAATTTAGTTGTACTTTGGTATGTAACAAATTTTAGTTTAATTTTAATATAAGTATTGTCAAGGTTTTCAGTACCTATTTATAAGTAGGTTGGTCAACAACCTACTATAAGTATTGCTTTGTAAAATGTATAAGCACATTAGTACCTATGTAAGTAATTCAGTTTGTTTAATGCTAATAACAAAGGCAGTTATATTCTTTTTTATTTTATTTTTCTTTTTCTTCCTATTGTTTTCTTTATTCGTGGTATAAAAAGGGATAGATAGAAGTAAGAGACTATACCTATGTAATATTTTCTATTTTTTTTTGTTTAAAAAGAGGGAGATGTAATAGAGATAAGACTAGGGCAACACGAGTTCCGGTCAAGACGCCAATAAAAAATGTAAAAGTCACTTCCGGTGGGGTGGCATTAGGTTAAGAGGATTATAACAATAAACTCATCATATTAATTTAATCAGTGTTTATTATTAACATCTAAACATTACAATTTCTATCACACACACTATACACCATCTAGTTCCAAACGAAGCAGAACTTATACCTATTATGGGTACTCTACAATGGAGAAACACACACGTACATGTTTTTTGTAAATACTTACATTTTATACATAGAAACATCCAGAAGAAAAACTACCATGTTCACGCACACACATGTTAGCGGGAACCAAACCCTTAACCTTTGGCGTGGCAGTCGTTTACACTCCTACTACGCCACCGGGTTAGTCAAATCGTCGTTTCCTACTTTTCTCGCGATACGACCGAAATTACTAGCAGT
The DNA here is from genome assembly GCA_944739405.2 of Euclidia mi. Lineage (NCBI taxonomy): Eukaryota > Metazoa > Arthropoda > Insecta > Lepidoptera > Erebidae > Euclidia > Euclidia mi. Next base: position 53,908,980 of record OX123195.2, read on the forward strand.
CAGCAAGCAGACAGCCAAAAATCGTATGTTTATGTTTATCATGTAAAATTGATGCATCTGTGAGGATAGCTGTACAAACACCTAATATGAGCAACAGAAAAGCAAAGAATACGTACCGACAGGTTTACTTTAATTTTACTACAGAAACATTAAAGAACTTGTTCAGTACCAACTTATAGCGCGACTTGGCTTGCCGATCGTAACAGGTCGCCAAAGTTAAGCAACGCTAGCACAAGTCACTTGGAAGGGTGACCGCGTGTGGCATTTACATCAGAGCGCTACCGTGCTTTCGAGGGAGGGTAAAGCTGTCGGTCCCGGTTCTTGTTTCAGGACAAGAATTGTTAGGCCATGTCGGGGGCCTTCGGACGGTCTCAAACTCCGAAAACAGAGTTGTCCGACACGAGAAAGAAAGAAGTTCTAACTCAAATGTAATTGTCATACAAAACTACTGAAATATCAACAGAGCTTTAGCAGAGTTTTATGACATAGGCATCACCTGCATCAAATATTTTTTAAGATATTTTGGTGAAAAAAATTCGGCTCAGTGTTAAGCCTTTTAAATATAAAACTGAGTTTTAAAAACTTTGCAAGTTTTGAAGAGACTAAAGAGACCCGTCCTTTGAAAGAATTAAATTATTTAAATAAATGCTTCAATTAAAATCTAAATATAAAGCAAAGCATTTTTATTTTTTCGAAATTAAAAACTGATTGGCGCATTTTTGCGATCGTAAACTAGAAAAGTATTTATTGAATTGATTTTAATTCGGATTTCTCGCAGTGCGTATTGATATTCGACTTTTAATTACAGAAAAACATAGAAGGCTGCTGGACAAACGTACACGACACGGGCGATAATTTATATGGCAATTAATAGTTAAATTCTTTTGGCAGCTATAGCCTAGTGCAGATATCAAAAGACTGCCATGCAGAAGGCATCAGATTCGAATCCAAGGCTAATGAATTTTCGGAGTTATGTGCGTACTGAATTGTAAATTATCGCTTGCACCGTACCTCGGAGAGCTCGTTAAGCCGTCGGTCACGTTTGTCATGAAGATCTTCGAGGTCAGACGTTTTAGGGAGTCAGTACCTATGAATAAACGGACACTTGTCTACACTATGGAATATAGCTATGCCTTTGGGTTGCCGAGGTCAGCCAGGCAGTCGTTTTGTGGAAAATATAATATTTTGTCAAATTCGGTTAGACTAAAAAGCGGAATCCGGGTTCTAACTGGGATAAAGCTAGGAGGATGATGATAGCAATTTAATCATCACGAACCATAAATCCATTCTGTAGTTCTCGAGCTTATCACGTTCTAGACAGACAGACTACGGTATGGTAGCTAGTTTTATAATATTTAAGGATAAAGCTCACCTTTTGTTCAATAAGTTTAACCAGAACTGAAACAACAATTTGTGCATTACACACAAACATTTTTCTTTTGTCAGGCATCAAACCCACAACACTCAGCTCAGTGCAAAACGGCGATCACTTAAACTATTATGCTATATATTGTAATCAAATAATGGTTTACGGATTCTATCGCAATATGCTGGTTTCAGAAATTTAAACTGTATGATCTAAATATAAATAAATAATCTGTTTATTGCGAATAAAGAATATTATACAATTTAAAGGCGCTTAATCTAAATATAAAAGATTATGTGCGCCCACTCAGTTCCATAATGCCGCACAGAGACTTAAGTTTTACAACTTATTTTTAGGTACAATAGGGGTTTATGTTACACAATACATAATATAAATACATAATATGAAGACTAAATAATACACCATACACTTTATGTTTTTTAATCGCAGACGCATCGTTGCAACTTTGTTTGATAAAATACCATTTTAATATACATTATGCTTGCTTAGTATTTTCACTATGAATAATTTTATTTCTTATATTTATTGGTAAGTCGTTAATTATGGATGGAAGGATGCAACTGCAGTGTCTCTTATCATATACATTGTTATACTTACGGATGTTATAAACAGGTAGGTTAGATAACTGTCTCAGATTACTAGGTCTAATACTTTTATCTATTGTTTGTATTCTAGAATCTACAATTTTATTATTACTACGTCGACGTTTCAGTTTCTTTACAGGAACCGTGGTCACGGTAGACTAAATATAATATATCTAAAACCAATAAATCTAGTGGGTGTAATATTGACTGCACGGTTGGCGTAGTGGTTTAAGCGGCCGCCTCGCTGCTTGACACTGCGCCGAGTGTTGTGGGTTCGATCCCCACACGAGACAACACTTTGTGTGATCCATAAATTGTTGTTTCGAGTGTGGGTGTTAATTGTCCTCGTTAGATGTATGTTTGTAAAGTCCCCCGCGACACAGGATTTAGTCCTAAAGCGGGAGTTGTCTTTAAAAAAAAAATTACACCTCTGCTTACCCCTTCGGGGATACAGGCGTGAGTCTATAAATAAATATATAAAAATAAATAAGAATCCGCAAATCGTAGTTTGACTTCAATGACTTACATTCGCGTAAACCCAAGAAAATACTATATTATGCCATAACTTCAGTTCAATTAACCAGACAGCATTTTGTACTTATTGAGAAAAACACATGTATGCTCTCTCACAGGAATGCTGTCGTCAGCATTCCATAACTTACGCCAACACCTAAAGCCAAACGTACATTTGTAGGCAATATGTACAACCAAGTAATTAACCAGATTTTAATACCTTGTTATTGCCGCTAAAGTGCCCTATCAACCTACCCCGAAACATACTCTAAAAACACACAACGAAAATATATAGGGTTAATTAATTCAATATCATCTGTATAAATTATTTTAGTAGGATTTTATGGAGGTTGTTATTCTTTTGTGTCGAGCTTCAGTGGATTTTCAGAGACTTTTTTTTAATATGTTTATAACGGTTATGTTTTTAGCATGTAATATATAATAACTGTAACAACGTTATAAGATAAGGGTACTAAATGGTTGACAGCAAGCGACTAACTACAGGCATTTCATGCCAGTGCTGTCAACTGAGCATCGCGTTGCCAACTCTTGTTTTTTAACACGTTAAAAAAACTTGAATGCAGAATGCACAGCAGGTAAATAATGGCCAGATAAACGGCTATGGTACAAATAATACAATAAAAAAGGCATGAATATCTGAAAAATCTACATAATGACACGATGGTGTTTTCAATATTGCAAAACATTTTGAAACTGCCAACATAGTCGAAAATCCATATCCATTGCCTATTTTATTTATTTATTTTATTTATAGACTCACGCCTGCATCCCCAAAGGTGTAGGCAGAGGTGTAATATTACACCCACATTTCGCCAGGAATTTTCAGGTCCCACGTAATAGGGGGCGAGCCTATTGCCGTACCGGGCACATTACTAGACTCCGTGCTGCTACTGAGAATTTCCTAACGGAAAAACCCAATAAAGCTTTGCCCGACCCGGTAATCGAACGTGAGAACTCCCAATCCCACGCGCACATTTATGCCGCGAGACCAACGAGGCAGTCTATTTTCAGGTTTAGTTATCTAAAAACTAGTAGTCTTATTTAGTAGGTTACCTTCACGAAGATTCTTCTTGACATTTTATTACTATAAATATAATTATTTTCAAAAAAGCATAACTTTCCACGCGCACAAAAGAAGTGTACCGAAGGAAAATATCCTGTGTCTATATTGTAGAATGGTAATTCTTTTCCAAGCTAAACTATTATCTTGTAAGGTGTATTTAAATTGTAGAATATACTTGAACGAGTACGAATTCAAAGTTGTAGATGAGCATTTAAACTAGTTCGTATTAAGAAACTTTGTAGAAGTTCGTAGTTGTTCGTAGCATTTCGTAGAGTTGACGCTCGTAGCCGATGCAGGACGCCGTAGTACAGCCGTAGCTACGTTGAATTTTTCTACAGAGCAGCGATAATTAGATATTAGAAGGCCAATTCTCGTATTTAACAGAGACTGACACTGAATGTTGACTGAACTGCGATTTAATTTTGAATTGACTCACAATTGGTATTCTGCTCCACTTAATCTCCTTATAGTATAATTTCGATATAATCAATTTATAATCTCTTGTTGATCTTAGAGGTAATGACAAAAACTCAAAAACAAAAACATGAATTTTGCCATTGTATGGGAAAATACATTAATAGGAATGGTTATTAGATGCCAATACGTTTACATGCCAAATTAAAATTAATATACAACTAAGTAATAAAATTTCGGTAAGTAAATATATTGGTTCCTTGGATCGTGTGAATTATTTTCAATAGGTATTCAATAATTAAAAAAATTAATATTCAATAATAGAAATAATTCAGACATTATAAAGATTTTAACGATGGTAACGTACAATTGGGTTTTTTAATTCGTTTTTCCCTCCTGATAATTTTATCTCATTTGTTGAATTTCTCGAGCAAAAGTTTCTCGAATATTTCGATCTTGAAATAAATATTGTCAATGCTGGCAACGAAGTACTTAACATGTTTGCATGTTGTCCACCAGGATCTCATAGCCAGATCCCCCAGAGGATCCTCGTGAACTCATTAGTTGTGAAATTGTATAAAAGCAATTAACGTTTACAAAACCAGTGACTATCAGAAAGTTATCAGCCATCGATAGGGATTACAAAAATCAGGTGCATGCGATTTTCGACCTTATTGACGTAACTCAGAATTTATAATTTTAATAACGTATCAATGTCAGAAAGCAAGAAAATACCAAAAAGAAGTTTATCATGAATTGTCAATAAGGTCGAAAATCGCATGCACCTGTTTTTTGTAAGCCCTATCGATGGTTGATCATTTTATAGTTATTTGTTTTGTAGACATGAATTTGTCTTACACAATTTCTTTTTAAACTTATTTTAGATACCTATCCCCGTGGTAAAACTAGTGGCACATAATAGCTAAAGGCGATTCCTATGTTTATTAGCAAAATAGATCATAAATATTACCAGAAAAATATTCAACACTATTAGTGGTATCGTTGGGAATGTCAAATAAATCACGTCATCACGTCGTGTCCTTGGTAACAAATGTATATTAAAACTAGAAATACCTTACCTGCTCTACTAATAATTAGCAGAATACCGTTCACACTAGTTCACACTTGGTTCAACTTTCGATGTAGTCCCGATCTCATTCAAGTGTCAGTTAAGTTACGAGAATACCATTTATGACGCCGAGACTAGATCGATATTGGAATTTGAACAAATATAATTACCAGAATTGGCCCTTAGATATTATGTGTTCGATATTTTTACTAATGCTATAAACATAAGAGTTTGTTTGGTTGATTGCGTTAGCTCTCTGCGACTGACGTGCCTTAATTTTTACAATTTCACTGACGTGGTAGTACACGAGACACCATTTCAACATCAAATATTTACATAGAATTAAATTATGTGACTGTTTAATTCATGTTCATTAGACTGATATGACTATGACTGACCTATCTTTATAAGTAATTTACATTATAAAAAGAAATAATTGATATTATCAAAATTAAACAGTCTTTATTCAATTTACACAGAATAAGAATCTCTATGCAAGTATTAAAATCAGTAATTTATTTATTTTATTTATAGTCTCACGCCTGTATCCCCGGAGGGTAGGCAGAGGTGTAAATATTATACCCACATTTCGCCATGAATTTTTAGGTCCCACTCAATAAGGGGCGAGCCTATTGCCGTTACCGGGCACATCACCAGACTCCGGGCTGCTACTGAGTATTCGGAAAAACCCAGTAAAACTTTTGCCCGACCCGGGAATCGAACCCGGGACCTCCGATCAGCAGTCGCATACGCTATCCACTGGACCACAGAGGCAGTCAGTAATCTCATTAAGTACTGTTCTTTTTGTGTTAATGGCCTATTTATTGAGTAAGAGTGGAGTCACGGGTGCAGAGCAGTAGCTCTAAATAATGCGGATGTAACCGCAAGCTCAGCTAGTTAAATATACATAAACGTTCTGTTAATTTCAGTTTACTTATATGTTACATATTTATATTTTTAACACGCTTTTATTAGGTCGTCGTGTATGTAACTATGTAATGGAATCTAAAGTAACTAATTTAACCATCTTCCGTAGCGTAATGAAAATTGGCAGCTGTATGTAGTTCTGATGATAATTTAATAATATGGTACTGTCGAACTGATCTGATGATGGAGCCGGAAGATATGATCTGCAACTTCATGATGGAAAAACGTATCATAGCTGTTTTGGATTTCTTACAAAAGTCTTGTATTGAATTTTGACTACTATTAGGTTTCAAGGTCTGATGATGAAGCCGGAAGATAGGCACTGGCATACCATGATGGAATATCGTATCATAGTCGTGTTTGCACTTGTGAGAAAGTCCACGTAATGAACTTTGACTACAATTTGGTTTCAAGGTCTGATGATGAAGCCGGAAGATAGGCACTGGCATTCCATGATGGAATATCGTATCATAGTCGTGTTTGCACTTGTGATAAAGGCCACGTAATGGACTTTGGATAATTTAAATATTTCAAATTATTTAAATAATTCAATAAAATATTTGCCAAATATTCATAATCATTTTTCAAATTTCATAAAAACCAAAATCTACACGACTGTTATGACTGGGACCTGAACCCACGCCTTTTTATTACAGTTTGCTGGTTCAGTATTAAGTATATGCCTTATCGCTCAGAAGCAGTACTGTTACAAGGGTTTTATAGTGCAAGAGAGGCTTTCTTAGCTCGGAAAGAGCAGTTGAAGGCAATTACCGGTCACATGGAGCGGCACAGAGAACGCAACCGGCAGCTGGAAATGGCATTCAATCAATTGCGCGCATTTCAGATCCTCGAAGAAACTCCAGTATTGGATAATATAGAACACAATGAAGACTATCCTGAACAGACTATGACCAATGATCAATTCGACTCAGCATGACAGGCTATGAATATGAACCAAGGACAACTATTCAATACTATACCGTCAAATATACAGTCGCAACAAACAACAACAACTGGGCGATCAACAGAGGTTTAAACTTTTCGTAACTGGTTGCGCTGGATCAGGAAAGACGTTCTTGTTTAACTTGTTGAAAAATCAAGTGAACAGATATTACGGGAAGCAGGTTATAAAGATTGGCGCTCTGACTAGAGTTGCAGCACGACTAGTAGGTGGCTCTACACTGCATAGTTTGCTCTAATTACCAGTTCAAAGAAGACGCCGTCTCTTTGAACTGGTAATTTGAGCAAACTATGCAGTGAACATGCCTCAACTCTCCGGCAACTACTTGAGAATTATGCGTTAACAGTGGCAAAATGTAGATTTCTTGTTCGTGGACGACAAATCTTTGGTTCCCTTTGGTAACCCTTTGGCGGCATAAATGCTATGCTCTTGTGCGACCTCATGCAGCTTCCGCCAGGAAATTAGTATTAGTTAACAAGAAAGTCTGTCCTGTTCCAGCGCCACACGCTTTTACAATCAACACATAGATTAGCCTAGAAATAGAGACAACTTGAACGATCCATAATTTATTTTTTTTGTTTTTACGTGCATTTATAAAAGCGTGTTTTTCTAGTGTTTTTTAAACTATTAATTTATTTTATACTTTTTAGTCTTTGATAATGAAATATTTTTAACATATATTTATTTTAGTCGTGCTGCAACTCCAGTCAGAGCGCCAATCTTTGTAACCAGATTCCCGTAACATCTGTTCACTTGATTTTTCAACAAGTTAAACAAGAACGTCTTTCTGTTCCAGCGCCCTACGCTTTTACAATCAACACATAGATTAGCCCAGAAATAGAGACAACTTGAACGATCCATAATTTAATTTTGTTTTTACGTGCATTTATAAAAGCGTGTTTTTCAAGTGTTTTTTAAACTATTAATTTATTTCTCATGTACATAGTTTTATACTGATGAAGTGCTCTTACGCGTGTGTAAAAATCATATTTTAGACATACTCATAGTTTACTTAATTTTTTCAGTTGTAAGATAAATGTAATAGACGACAGCTCTACATTTTCAAATTCCTTATTTATTATTCTGCTACCCTTTGCTTAGTATTTATTTATTATGTACTTAATAATTGTACGCTGTTACAGTGTGCCAATAAATGCTTTACTTAATTAAATATAAACACAATTTCTGACTTCTTTACCATAACTCATCGCTTACCTGCCTGGTGGAAATCTTATGTCTTTACTGTTAGAATCACATCAACAATTAAAACTAGAGATCTATCTTTAAATAATGAATGGGTTCGAAGTTTATTCAAAAAAACGTGTAGACGTGCACTACGTGGAGGTTTCTGGCTGGTAACTCGGGCATTCAATAGTCGTTTGAATTAATTAGCGATGGACGATTGAGAGACAAGCGAAGTAAAAAGTTTTATGGTACAATTTTTCGTATGACCAGCATTTTTATTTTTAATTTAGCTGCTACCTGCGTAATTTATAACAGAGCTACCTATCGAGTCAATCTTTTGATGAGTGGACATCCAACACAAGGCCTAACGTTTGTAAAACCAATATAATCATGGCTACTGCCACTTAATTAAGCATTAAAAGTATTTCTACAATACATAACTGCATGTCAATATTTATTTATAAGATAAATAATATCTTCTTAACTGAGTTTAAATACAAAAAAAGTTTATATAAAAGGCTACACAGAAGAATAATCATCAATAATCTTAATTAATAAAAAGTGTAAGTTTTATTAATCTTTTTAATACCTTTTTGTTTGGGGCCTCATGCATCTTTAGTGTGTGACTTTTAGTAAACTTATTCTGAGTTTTCTTACAGCCCGAAGGCTTTTACTGAAAGGCTCGTACAAAAAAGCAATAAAATGTCGTTTATTGAGATTGATTATCTGTCTGACTGAATTACTGTGGCACCGGTAAAGGTCCTTCGTTTACTGTCCTTTACCTTGAGTAACTAGACTTAACATTGCTTACAGGTATACAATAGTAAGTGAACAAATGAAAATAACCATACTAAAATGTGCAAACTCCAAAAGAATGGTAGGCCATAGTAATATCGTCCATCATGTCAGCCTAGAGCGGTTCACTACTGGTTATAGGCTAAGGTTCTCCATACAGACCTATCTATCATTATAATATCGTTGCTGTTATATTATTATAATCAAATAAAATATTTCATATACTCCTGAGTATCCACACTTATTCACATTACTACAAGGAAGTTCCGGGATCTTGCTATCTACTTAATCCTTTGAAAGCCTCAATTTGTAAGGATAAACTTAAAATTTCCCTTCGAACGAATTAATTATCTCTATGAACGGTTTGTTATTTGTATAAACAGGATATGTTATTTCTTATTTCATTTAGAAACAGAGCATTTAAGGCCATCATGTCAGCCTATAGACATCTACTGCTCGACGTATCTACATATACTCCTCTCCAAAGAGACCGATCTTAAACCATTTTACGAAAAAGAAATTATAAAAATTCTTCTCTAGATAGCTTTACTTAAACTTGCCGCGATTTTTTGCCATACACAATTTTTTTGTAAATGATTGGGTCGCCATGATCATCTGGCTTTCACTATCAATTTTCATTATTGAGGGGCCGTACCATAAGGTCAAGAGGTTTTACTGAACATCAATCTCTCTCCCCCATTCTCGTTGAACCCGCTAGGACTAAAAGAAACAAGACCATTTTTACCCCCCGTTTTTGCATATGACATTCTTAATAAGAATACCATAATACTTTAATAAATAAGGAATTTTACACTTAATACATGTCATGCAGACGGAGATGCAGTAAAATTTCATGTTAACGATATTATTATAGATATTGTATCAAAACCATGTGCATGTAAAAAACTGGTAATATCGCGCCTTGCAGATAAAATACCTATATACCTACCTACCTGCATGAAATATTTTATAGTTTTGTACCTAGCTTAATATATTTCTTTAGTATGTTTTTAAAGCATTATGTATCCTTTCTGTTCCAGTTGTAACAACCAGGTTTTATAATAAATACTCAATACTTAATATTTTATTGCTCTCCATAAGTTACATATTACAATTTTTTTTTATTACATAAGGTTAATACCTTATGTAATTTATGGAGTGAGTGGAGAGATATTGTAATCAATATGATACTATAAGATACATTATGGACCCTGTAGGGCACGGCAACATATAGTAATGTAGAAGAGAGGAGGATGCTATTTTTTTACTTTATTATAAAACAAAATATTCTATTTAAATTTAATATTGCGCTGTTTTATTCATTATTTTTAGAATATTAATTATATTTATAATAATTTTATTTATTCACTATCAATATATTATATTATTACACATTAATTGCAAGCTGTGTTCTCTTGTAAATGAGGACACAAGGTAACAAGATTGTGAAATATCTCATTTACCATGTTATGGGTATTCTTTTTTGGAGAACCAATATATCTTAATATATATATTTCTTGTGTGCGTGTGTATGTCACTGAACTCCTCCTAAACGACTGGACCGATCTTGATGAAATGTTTTGTGTGTGTTCAAGGGAACCTGAGAATGGTTTAGATTCACAATTTAGTCCACTGGAAATTGTTTTTTTACTTAATTTTTAATTTGTAAGTAGTTGTGGATTTCGGAATGTTTCACATTGGAGCCGACGGACTGCGCTGCTATCGCAGTGTCAAATCTTATATTAATAATTTCGTCAAGGAGTTAATCGAAACCTTACCTGAATAATAAAACATTAAAAAATAAAGATTTCGAGTCGACAACATATATCCTCAAAATTCGGATTGTCGAGTATTTTGTAAATTTCTAATGGTTCTGACAGACAAATCACAGTCGCCATATTGGCCACTCTCGCCAAACGTCACAGATACCGGATAACATTTTGAGTACTACTAAGTAGTTTGTATGTGTAAATACTTTTTACAGTTATATAGTATCCGCCCAATAAAGGAGATTTGTGTTACCCCGAATATCGATGATATACTGTATCTAGAGAACCCCAAATTTACGGGAGCGAAGCCGCGGGCAAAAGCTAGTATTATAATAAATTAGTTGGGGATGCTTGAGAGTCACATTGCGCAGAACGTAACGGTACCGATAACTGTTAGCCGCCGCCGTCATATAATGCCAACAGTTGTGTTCACCATCCAGTATTCCGTTATTTTAAGGCAAACACAGATCGATTAGCTCTTTATTACTCGCTTCCTGTAGATTGCTGTAAGTACGGCATATTTACCGAATTCTCCGAACAATGGAGAAAATATTTTTTTTAAGGGTATCTCCCCTACATATGTTGAATTTTTTTTTGGTTGAGTACCCCATCATGTGAGGTATCATTAGATAGGTTTTAAAAAATATTATTAGTTTGCTCAAATCATTTTTCTATCAAGTGATTGGTTTGTCAAATATCAAGCTTTGAAGTGAAAAAAATTGTTAGACTCAAGTGTCCCCCCCCCCTCTGCCGGCCAAACTATTAATTTGGAAGAGGTGAAAAAAATCACAAATGCAGCACATATAACGAATTTAAAAGAAAAACTATCACGGCTAAGTAGATATCACTAGTTTACGAGTAATCGTCGGTTAACTTATAAATACCTATTTCTGTGAGTTTACATTGGGCGCGCTGGCTTAATCTTAAAGATATACGTACTTTGGTATGTAATGTACTACGGTACTACGTATGTATAGTAGTAGTATATCTTGGAAACCACATTTTATGTTTACAATACATAACTGGATACATACCTAGTTTTTTTTCTAAACAAAACTTAGGTTCTTATAATACATACATACATACATACATACATAGACTCACGCCTGTTTCCCCGAAGGGGTAGGCAGAGGCATATTAAACGCCCACTTTTCGCCAGTGTTTTGATCCCACGTAATAGGTGGCGAGCCTATTGTCGCTTATCGGGAAATTTTGTTTGCCAGAGCCTCGTCCGTTGATCGGCAGGTGCACCACTTGCAGGTGAGGTTGGCTTGGGACCCTAAGTTCTTGGTGGGATCCCTATGCACCTGGTTCTTATAATAGTGTTATTAAACTTATTTTTTCATCAAAATAAACAGTCGGATTTGTTGTACAATAATACCCTTTGCAGCAAGTTATTATGGGCAACTACGGAACCCTACATTGCGCGTGGCCCGACACGCACTTGGCCGGTTTTATATTTTCCTTCCAACAAATTATGAACGGCACCCACTTTTCCACAGCTTGGTGCTATTATTTTGTATTTCATTCATCCCGCTATAGTTTCGTTGCGAATAGTAATTTTGCGGTACAATAAAGTTTTGTAGTATAATCTTAGCTATAGTTTAAGCTTCTACGTTTCTTTCTGTTGGATTATATTGCTATATTAACTTAATGCAATACGTCACATTAAATATATTCATTATCTACCAGGTGCTCTGTAAGGAATAATAATATTCAATTTAAAGCTGCTCCGCGCATTCTTAACAAATTAATTTTAAAGTTTTCCCTTTAACTTAACAAATTATAAGAGATTCTCACAAAAAGTGCACTCACTATTCGCTCACTCTCATAGTTTGAAGGGAAGTATATCCAATATGACTGGAGAGCCGGGTTGGGCTCAGAATCGCTTGCTTGTCACGCTTCTTTTCTATTTGTTTCTCTATTATACTGTCGTGATAAAAATACTCACGCTTTAAAAGCACAGTTGTCTCAACAGCTATTGTTGAGGAACAAAATAAAACCTACAATAAGACGGCCACTATACCGCCAGCTTTAAGTATTATAATTATTTCAGTTATCGCAATCCTTGATTTAAACGATCACCTATGCAAGTTGTGACCCCTTACTTAACCTATCCCATTTACAGCAAACTTCAAGTCCAATCACTATCACTACCAATCGGAAAGTGTTATTCTAATCATACTGCCGTCTGTTAACTAAAACCACGTTAACCCCAAAAAGGGATTTTGGAGAAAAACGTAAAAAACGCGGGAATCGTTGTTTCTAGAAAACTATTATACTGTTACGAGCTGGGGTTCGACAATAAATTATATACCTACACTATGCCAGAAAACTGTACTTTATTTACTAACACAAACACACACTTATTTTTACAACACAAATAAACACACTTATTTCACACTTAATTCTCAGCACTAATAAAACACACTTACTTCGAACACTTTTCCACTTCACTAAACACTTCCGAATTACTTCCTTCGCTTCTTGTTTATCGCTCCAATATTCAATTGTAACTATGTCCGGTCCGTTCGCTCGCGCTCTATTTATACTGGCCGGATAACACCACTAGCGCATTCTAGATGCTTCTACAAAACTGTCGAAATAATCGCGAACAGTCGATACTCGATACAGCAACGCCATCTAGTACAGAGTAGCTGAATTACCTTTAAACCACCGATACATTCAATCTCTTCTAGTATTATTTTTATTAATTCACCGATAGATGGCGTAACAATTCATAAATCAGTGATTGTTAAATATTATTTAAACAAATAGTTGCAAGCGTCATTTAGGATATTTCCTGCTCAGAAATATACTTAAAATTATATAAAAAAAACTGTTTTTTTTGGTTTAGTTAAGCAATACACATATTTTTTTGACATTATTTGCCGCACTAAAGCCTCGTTAACCTACACTTAGAGATCTTTTAGCTAAGCATTTTCTTTAAATTTATGAAGTTTCTAATTTTCAATAAATTTACCCTAAAATGCATAACTATAAACGCGCTAAGTTTATTAACTGTTTTGTAGCTAAGACCTTTCTTAATATTTATACATTACTACATTACGTAAAAAGAGGCTAAAGTACCTATGACTCTTTTAAGTTAAGTTTTAGCGAAAAATAAAAAAGATATGAAAAAATATATGCTTGCTTACTAAGCTAAAAACAGGTATTTTTTACTTCAATTGTTACTTACGTCTTTATAGCTAAGTATCACATATCAAAAAACTGGATAATTAAATAAAATGCAGTTTGAAAATTGAATCAATTAAATTAAAAAGTTTTTATTAAATAAATTTCCTTATCATCAACATATACAGCAATTTGTAATATTTATATACACAGCCTTGATTCTTTTTCTAATCTTATTAAGCAATTAATAGCTAAAAAAGTACATTTTAAGGCCCTATTTCCATTGTGGCTATTTAATATATTATATTTGCGTATAATAGACAGTAATAATATTTTCAATCACATAGTCATCATCATGTCAGCCTAAACCGTCCACTGCTGGACATAAGTCTCCCCCAAGGTTCTCCACACAGACTCGATTTCGAGCCGCCCGCATCCAACCGCTTCCTGCAATCTTATACGGATCGTCGGCCCACCTTGTGGGAGGCCTACTCCTGCTGCGTCATCCGGTGCATGGTCGCCACTCCAGAACCCTCCTGCCCCTACGGCCATCGGTTCTTCGAGCTATGTACCCTGCCCATTGCCACTTTAGCCAGGCTATTCGGAGAGCTATGTCGGTGACTTTGGTTCTCCTGCGGATCTCCCCATTTCTTTTTCGATCTTGCAAGGAAACACTGAGCATAGCTCTTTCCATTGCCCTCTGAGTAACCCGGACCTTCCGGATAAGGCCCAAAGTAAGTGACCACGTATCGGCTCCATAGATCATCACTTGCAACATACACTGGTCAAGGACTTTTGTCTTGAGACACTGCGGGATATCAGACGTGAAGATATGCCGTGACTTCCCCAACGCCTCCCAACCGTATTAGATTCGACGAATGACCTCTTTCTCGAAGTTGAACCTACCCAATCGGATCATTTTCCCAGTTATACGTACTTGTCGACAACTTCGAGTGTAGAGTTCCCAACCTGAATAGGAGCAGGTACGACATGGAAGTCAGACGTGATTTTCGTCTTGTCCATGTTCATCTTAAGACCTACTAGTTGGGAGACTCTACGGAGACCATTGAGCATTGTGCTGAGGTCTTCCATGGTCTGAGCCATGACTACGATATAATCAACAAATAGAAGGTGTAAGTAGTCGCCGTTTATTTGATGCCAAGTCTTTCACAGTCCAGAACCTGGAAAATGTCTTCCAGCGCAGCGGTGAACGTTTCGGAGATGTAACATCTCCCTGCCTCACCCCTCGCTATAGTTGAATAGGTTTTAAACTCTAGTCCTGGAGGTGGAATGACATGGTGGCGTTTTCGAACAAACACTTCGGCACTTCGACGTATCGATAGTCGTTGATGGCACAGTTGGCGAGACTGCAGTACCGCCCAGGTTTCGATCGAATCGAAGGCTTGCTCATAGTCCACAAATGCCAAGTATAGAGGCTGATTATACTCCTCAGACTTAACCTGCCGTAGCATATGTATGTGGTCTATAATACTATAGCCTTTACGGAAACCCACTTGTTCGGGAGGCTGGAAGTCGTCTAGCTCGGTCTCGAGATGATTTGTGACGACCCCTGAAAACAACTTATAGAGTTGACTCAGGAGTGAGATGGGTCTGTAGTCCTTCAAAAGGGTTTTATTGCCTTTCTTGACGAAAAGCACTACCACACTGTGCCATGCCTGTGGCGTTTTGCCCTCGAGTATGACAGAATTTAATAACTTTCGAAGTTTTTCCACGGCAGGTGCGCCGACAGCTTTCAAAAGCTCTGACGTAATTCCTTCATCACCCGGTGCCTTGTTGGTTTTGAGTTGATTTAGGGCCACACTTATCCCGTGCATGCTGACGGGATGTCATGTCCGGGATATCTTCGGTATAGTGTCAGGTCAATCCAGCTCTAGGGTCAGTGACTGGAGTAATAAAAGGTGGTCGTGTAGTCGTGTATAGCTGTCCAGTTTGATCTCTTCCAAGAGCCTCAGCTCCTCCGCCTCAGCTTAATAAACAGAACTTTAAGTCTCTGATTCGCGATCTCCGCCAATACAACAATAAGTATGTTCAATAAGCAATCGAGCAGATTACTAGAATTACGGTTCCTAGTGTTCAAAAAAGATCTGTCTATCGGGCAGGTCAGTTGACAAGGCTGAAGACGAATGGTGACAGAATAATAGAGATAATTCTGTCACCATTCGTCTTGAACACACTAGTCTTGTATTGGCGAAGATCGCGAATCAGAGACTTAGAGATCTGTTTATTAAGCCACCGATACTTTGGCATATCGTTGGAGGTATGCAGAAGCATCTTACGCCTTTCCTGTATAAGCTTAAGGATCGGACCAGAGATTTTATGGGCTCTTTTAATCGTCATGGGCTTTAAGAACTTTACGCCTGTTGTATGGACAGCATTCACTAACCTGTCACTAAAGTCGTCCACATCTACGCATTCTCCGAGGCATTCGAAGCGCTTTTGCAGCTCAAGCTGAAAGCTCTTGGGGTTTTAGATTTGAACTGGCGCTGGTGGTAGACTTCATCAATCTCGACCGTTCGAGGCTGGGACTAATATTCAATGTGCCTCTTACCATTCAGTGACCGCGGCCTGCTTTATGCAAACTGATCACAGAGACATCATTAAATATTAACCTCTTCATTGACATGATGAAATCGATCTCATTTTTGGTGGCACCATCTGGACTTATCTAGGTCCACTTGCGGCATTCTAGCTTCTTGAAAAAGGAATTTATCATGAAGAGTCCTTTCTTCTCCATGAAGCTAGCCAGCAAGTGACCCCGCGAATTCCGGTGTCCATATCCAAATTGCTCCACCCTCAGCTCATCACCGCTCGTTTGCTTAGTTTCGCGTTAAAATCTCCCATGACAACGGTGTAGATAGATAGCTAGATAGATAATTGCTTTATTGTGCAAATGTTTGTACAAATTTGGTGTAAATAACTTAAATGTAGATACATATCAAATGCACAAGGGCGGCCTTATCGCTGAGTGCGATCTCTTACAGGCAACCTTAGGATGGACAGACTGAAAATGACAAAAAGCTTGATGTGTAGCGACCAAAAGTATCTGCTTACTAGAAATTGTTTTTATTATATACATACATAATATATATACATACATAAGCAGGCATACATACAATAGATATGATAGGTGCTAAACATATAAATAAATACATAATATACATAAATAATACATAATATACATTTATATATATATAGGTACAATATACATATAATACATATAATAATATAAACACAATATACAGTGATACAATTTGTTTACAATGACAGATAGTGCTTCTTTAGTGCTAATGGGTAATGGTGTAATGGGTTTTGAAGCTATGTATAGCCCGAGATATGTCCTCATACATAGCTTCTACATCCTCATCGGAGTGTGATGAATGAAATGAAATATTGTGACAAATCTCTGCCGGAGCTTTATCGCACCCCTTGCCCCGCCGTTACCATGGCCGCTATCTTAGTCAGGAATAGCGGGGCCGCCAGGGATTTGAGGCCGTTATTTTCGTGTGCGGCTCATTTTTGGAAGATTTTGCTTTGATCGCCACGCTTGGCAGACGGATTGGCGATCGTAGTGGCGGAAGTCTTTGATACTTAATGCTGCTGCCTATATAGCCATAGCGGATTTACCGCCATCTTACGGTTGACTGACTGCAATGGTGGATCCGAGGCTACTCTCATCCAGTTCCTGCCCGTCAAAGGTAAGTTACTCCACCTAGTTAGTCTGAGGGATAATAGCAAACCAACAAGGCAGTCATAATAATTTTATAAATATGACTAATTCATTGGTCTGCTATTCTTCCCTCAAACTTGATGGAGATATTAAGGAAAATAATGTTAATAAAGTATTACACAAAAATTTTCGAATTTTACCTCTTAATGTTCCCCAACATATTTGAGTTTTTGCGGGAACACGATGCGATGACGCACGCTTGCACGCTATAAGCTCACCGAGCGGAATGGCAAACCTCCCTGCGCGCATATCCCAACCTCGCACGCATATGGCATCCCCGCAAACTCCCGGAATTAATTAAGGGCGAGAAACGGATAACGTGTTTCTAGTTAGGGAACGTGGGCTAGTCGTTATTAAGTTAAGAATTACTAATATTTTTTTTGAACAAATTCCATATTAGAAGTAAATAACGCTTTTTTAACGAATTTTTTTGAGCAAATCGCAATATTGGTTACTTGGAAAAAATACCGTTATGGTCGTCTAACCAGAAGTAAGAAAAGGTTTTCATCATAAATAGTTTATAACATTGTTTTTTATTCCTGTTTTATCAAAATTGATCCTTAACTATAAACAAGTTAAAGGCTCTTAGTGTATTTGTAATCTATAATATTCAATTAACGTAGTTTAAGCTTATAAAAATTGAAAAAAATATTAGGCGAATTTTGAAACTAGGGTACTTTAACGTGCATTAAGCTAAGAAGCGTGGTATAGTCACTTTTTAGTCAAGCATTTGTTGCATATTTTGTCATTTAACGGTAAATCATGTTTGAATATCTCTATAACCGTAAGTGATAGAGATATGGTTCTTAGACATAAAGATAGAGAATTTAAAACTGTATTACTTTGCGTTCAAAACTCAAAATCGACCATTTGAGGGTTAACGGGGTTCTAGTGAAAGGACGGCAGCATATACATACATACACAGTCTCACGCCTATATCCTCGAAGAGGTAGACAGAAGTATATTGCTAAACCCACGGAAAAACCCAATAACACTTTGCCCGACCTCCCAATCCCACGCGCACATTTATGCCGCGAGACCAACGAAAATCTGTCCTGTCGAAATTCTTTATTTATCAGTAAATCCTGTACATTCACTGATAAATAAAGAATTCCCTATCTCTCGCTATAAATTACCAAATCTACGTGTTTTTCAGGCAGTTACCCTTAAGCAGAATTGACATCAGATCAAAGGTACTTTGGCACACGCTATATCAACGTGCAATGGCACGCAAGGCTGCCGGTTCGAATGTCCTCATGGTTAATTCATGACAGTTTACTTCGAAAGATTAATGCACATACACTTAAAGTGAGCCTTCGAGAGCTAGCTGTGTAATGCGGCTTGTAGCCTGAGGATAGACTAGGCTATATTAGGTTTAGAGGATACTCTGATTGTTTTGAAACGTTCTGGATTTTACAAAACGTAAACTTTAGTTATAACTTGTTGGACGATACTACATTCCGCATCGCCTCTTGCCTTCGCTTGGGTGCTGTTTGTGTTTCGCTGCATCGTTGTAACTGTGGGGAAGCTGTCGACAGCCTTGGCCACCATGGCCTATCATGCAGCAGAAGTGCAGGGCGTATTTCCAGACACGCCCATATTAATGACATAATCCGTCGAGCTCTTTCCACCGCTGGTGTACTAGCTCATCTTGAACCTATTGGTCTGTTACGTGACGATAGAAAGAGACCAGACGGTATGTCATTATTACCTTGGAAGATGGGTAGGCCTCTGGTGTGGGACGCAACCTGCGTCAATACCCTTACGCCATCACATCTTCTAAGTACAGCTGGTTCAGCTGGCGCTGCTGCTGCATCGGCGGAGACCCTTAAACGGCGCAAATATCAAAATCTAATTGGGAATTACGTTTTTGAGCCGTTTGGGGTCGAAACGCTTGAGCCATGGGGCCCGAGTGCTCGTGCTCTATACAGAGCAATAGCAAAAAGGCTGATCGATGTTTCCCGTGACCAGAGAGAATAAGCATTGCCATCCAGCGTGGCAATATGCTGCCAGTCTTCTGGCCACGCTACCAGTAGACAGCGTTGCGGAAGAATTCTTGGACGCAGTATAGCATATATATTGTTATATATTTTTTCGTTTTCGTTGTTTTTCTTTTGTTCTTTTTTTTCTTAATTATAGATTAGTTTTAGGTTTAGCTTTAAATTTAATTATAATAATGTATGCCTATATTAAATATATACCTATTACGCAATAAAAATAATAATTATTTCAATATTGGAACTTAAAAAAGAAAAAAAAACTTTAGTATTGGTTTATACTCGTACATCCGTGAACACGGCGTTTGCAACTGTGCCAAAATATCGGTTACTCGAAAGAAAGGTACGTGGGATATATCCCGAAGGACAATAAAATTTTAAATAATAAAGTTAGGCTACTCTTAGCGTCAGTCGAGACTCATATGGGTAGAACCGCGGGCAAATGCTTTTTTATTTGTTATTAATAACTATTGAAAGCTGTCAATGTGGTAGGATAGTCTTAACCGGAATCGAAGTTTAATAATAATATAATTATACATACTAGAACTTAGACTCCGGGCAAAGTAGAATGAATAAATACTACTAGTAATAAATAAAACTAGCATATTTTCTCCTACGAATAAGCAAAGGTTTATCATCCCAGACTAAAACAAATCAAGAGTAAATTGCGTTATGTGTCAGAGCACCATATGGCTCAGCCATTTAGTCCACCAGTTAGTGTGATACGAACCCGCAGTCGCCGAAAACAGCTATTCTTTTAACTGCTATTGCAATTTGTTGTTTCTGATTAAAGTCAAAAAACGGTACCAGCTGACAAGATAGTGACCTTAGGACGCTGTCGCAATTCTGTTCAAAAACAGTAGCAATAATAATAATTCCTATAAGTGCTTGTTACACTAGACGCTTTAAATTTCTGCCTTTTTATATTTGTTTTTATAAGTGTTATATATTATGCAGGACCAACAAAAGTAAATACATTTTTCTAGATGGATAGGTAGAAGGCAAAATGCTATTCATCATCGTCATCCTAGCATTGTCCCGGTTGCGATCTAAGGCCCTTGGAGTGGAGACCTTGGAGCTAGCGGTCCGCTAAAAATACTTAATTGTACACCAGCAATACAGGATTACAATCAAATAAAATACCAGTTGTCCTATTGCTAAGTACCGAGCAATTCCCACTACAAGACATATTGGGCCATAGTCACACTATGGGAGGAAGACTGGACAGCTCCTGTAACCAGCCTTCTTTCCGTAGGGCGTCCTTGGATGGCAGTCGGGGTGGTTTTTAGTGGTGACACCACATAGTCCGGCTCTTATTTCCCCAAGAGCCAGAGATCCGAAGGAACTTTCCACCTCGTAAAATAAAAAGGCAATGGTCACACTAGCCTAATATGTAATGAATTAGCAGACTTCATATAATTTATCACACAAAAATATATAAACCACGATTATGTAATCAAAACAATAAATCAGTCCAATTAATAGCAACCAGGCAAATTAAATCAAAACATCAGATTAGACAAAAGTGTAACATTGCTGCTAATTATGAAAGTGCCATTCTATCGGTGTCATCCCATTACATATATACTGCAATTAGCAAACTAAAGCTTTGATAATTACTTGTTTATACCATTTGATGTCACACAAATAAACGTATTTTATTAGAGGTTTGTAATATTATTTATTCTTATCATAATTTTACTTTCACTCGCATTTCAATTTTACCTTTAATTATTAGTCGTTTCCTTAGAAAATGATATTATAATATTTCTAGTTTGTGATATAAACCTACATTAACAATAAGAGAGGGGATAATAAACTCCCTTGTGGCACACCGTGTTTTATTCTACCGGTGACCGATACCTATTTCTATAAACTGTTTTTTTGCGCGAAAGGTAACTTTGTTTTCATTACATTATTTACTAGGTGCCTCCTATGGTTCTCTCCATCTGGGTATTGCCTGTCGCATTGAAAAGTATCTATGTATATATGATGAACTTATTATATCACTGGAAAAGATAGTCAACATTTGTTCAGTAGTTTTATCGTTAAGAATACAAACACACTTGAACATTTATAATATTAAGTATGGAATATAATCTCAATATCTTAGAAATTATCCAAAATAGACAATGTTTTATTTCTACAATACAAGAAATTCGAATTTCCATCATCAATTTCTAAAAATGTTTGACTCGAATGCAATGTGAGTAAACATAATAACGTTTAGCACAAAACGCCAGTATCCAGGCAATTGCCCAGACTTAACTTTTATTCGCTAGTGGCTGAGGACAGTGAACGGCGGGAGAGAACTTTCGTTATTGGTTGAAGTAGTTTGAGCTATCAAGCGCAAACTTTTGGAAGGAGTCTATCAGAACGTCATTTGTGTGTCGTACTACTTGTAAAAATATCCGTCATTTTGACATCTGTAAGAGCATGACCATTGAAAATACCTGCATAGGTTAAGGACATACAGCAACGATGCCAGTAACTGTGATTGAACTGAGATTTATACTCAGTATTTTTTTAAAGAAAGAAAGCAAATATTTTTATTCGTATCTCCAAACAATACAGTTATGTATACAAAAATAACATACAGACAGTCGATTCGTGGAGACCAAATAAGGAACCTGTGTCAGCTCTTGTTGCAGTTGAACTGCAACACTGATATTCTCACAGGACCTATTTGATTATTATAATTATTTTTCTGTTACATCAGCCAAGAACAGATAGATGGTCATAACATTTCTCCTCTGATATTCCAAAATCATATATGTCTCTTGAAATGGGAGGATGATGTGATCATTATCAAATTTGTGCTATCAATTCTTATTTATTTATTAATTAAATTTTGCACAAACAAGTTATACATGGTTGGACATAATGCCATAAGGCATTTTCTACCTGTCAACGTTAAGGTAGAGCAGAGATAAAAGTGGTAGATGCATTTTAACGATAAAATTGTGTAATTAATGCTTTCTAAATGAAATCTTATGTGTAATATGTAGAGATTCCTTAGGTTAAACTAATATTTCGAATATCACCAAAATCTAATCTCATTTTGTTGGTGGAATCTTTTCTGCACGAAACTGTGTGTTTATACAGGTTATATATAAAAAAAATTAAACGTCACCCAAACCTTTCATGGCTCCATCTCTATTATAAAGGGTAAACACACACATTTGTTTGTTCGTACGTTCTATGTAGTACTGCACGGGTCACACTGAATACTTTTCCAATACATATACCCTTGTAAGCCAGTAATTTTCTCCCCTCATTTGTATCAGTTTTCCACTGTGATGTGATTGCGACAGAAAATTGAGAACATTGGCTTTGTTTTTTTTACCTTTGAAGTCTTCTACTATGCGGGATATGTGATTCTTAGACATACTTCTGAGTAAAGAGTGGCAAAAGAGACAGGTGTTTGTAAGATGTACGTTTGCTGTAATTACGAATATAATGACATACATAGGCTAAATCGTATAGTACCGGGAGAAATGAGCAAGGCACTTAACAGTGGACGTTCGCTAATAGTGCCTCATTTTCGCGAAATAAATATATTTATGCGTAGTTGTTAGGATTATTTTCTTAGACGTTGAAGCAAGAGATTGCTATCGTTCAAATATAAAAACTTATTATACTAGTAATAAGTCGACTGCTTACTGTAAGAAGACTGCTTCTCAGACTTTGCATTATATGTAAAGTTCAATTGTTAGGTCTTCATTTCTATTCTTTTTGATTAAATTGCTCATTCCATTTCTATTCACATACTCGACAGGCGATAAAACTAGTTTGTTTTTACATAAAAATTCTATGAAATTAGCTCATTATATCTCGTATCATCGCAATCCAGACTTATTGACACGTTTATGCACATTTACATCGAGAAGGATCTATGCTAGCTTACGCATCAAACTACTATGATATTATGTAAAAAATAGACAAAAGCGTGTCGGAACTCATAAGTTTCTAGAAGCCTTTAGAATGATAGACCATTGTTTTTAACGTATTTATAGTTATGGCTGAAATATTCAAGCACACAAAATCTTAGCTCTTTCACGCTTATAGTATAAGAGTAAAAATACAAAAATATTGACGGCAAATATGTTGAAACTGAGACTGGCGAATGATGGTCAAAAATGTATATCTTTCTTCAACTTTTCTATTATAAGAACTCCACTAACTGCACACTCCAAAGTCAAATTATTACTACCTAAAAGCTCCTCAAGCATTTCATCAATTTTGAGATAAAGCCGCTACTTCGTGAAACAATTAAGCGTTTGCCCACGTACTATGCACCTAATTCTGCACGTCTCTGATATAGAATCATACGTGATTCGGTCGTGCAAACCGTACCAGCTTCTACGTGTAATGTTTTGGAAAGGCAAGCGTACAAACAGGTACTGCAGAAAGCTATTTGGGTTTAGCAAAGAAATTCGGGTATGCTACTTCAATAAGGAGGTAAGTATGTTGCTTGAAAGAGGAGCTGTCTGAAGATATTTCATTACCTACCTATGTGTTTAGGTTACTACTATAAGCTAATGTTCTGTTAAATCTGATTAGACTACAAATTGAATCCAAGGTGGAAGCTATTAATGCGACCGGGATTATGCTAGGACGACGATGATAAAAATTGTAAATTGTAATTTTCAATTTAATAGTTTTAGATCTTATTAAAAGTTTGATAAGGCCAAGTTACTTAGAGGTCAAGGTCAGCAGAGCCGATTATATATTAATTTATAATGGACGCTGGAATGGCCCAGCAAGTACCCTTTATTCTATGCCACGTAAGTGTCTTGGTTTCTTTGGCTACGCGCGGCAAAAGTAGTACGACAAGCCTTGAAAAAATACATCAGATGAATATTATTTTTCGCCTCCATAAAAGTCATTCGGACTAAGCGTATAGCTAAAATTAACTAAGACCTAATCAGCAACATGACTATAAAGGAATTAAGCAAATAATAAAAAAGATACCTGAATGAATTTTTTGGTTTATAAATGGATGGGTGACCGGTCACAACAAGTCACTCCTCACTGCCTGGAACAGCACGTAAAGCCGGCGGTACAGCTGCAGTAGATTTATGGCAGCCGTTACGGGCCGTCAGTGTCCTCATATATTCTGACTCTGGTCAAAACTATAAAATATTGCTATCCTTTCGAGCTTGCGAAAGTTAAGGAGGAAGATGCTGCTGTCGCTCTTCTGTAAAATGAAATTCAACTCAAAAAAGGTGCTCCAAGGCCAAAAACTTGCACTTTTACCTAGGTATTTCCTAGGCAAAGTGAAAACGCTAGCTGATGAAAATGAGTGAGATAACTAAGAGCACTATTCCAGGATCATCGTAATAAAAAATGTATCATGACATCTTTTTGTGTAATTTAAGAATGTTTGTGGGACTGGTTTGAGCTTTGTTGTTATTTTTGCTTGCTTAAATTATAGAAAGAATTTTGAATCTGTGTATGGATAGATGTTCCTTACTTTTCATGTAAATCCTACTAAGCGATCGATAATACTTTGCAAAACATCAGAATTACAAAATGGTTTTGTCTTAGTAACTCCTTCTCAAGGCTGCCGTGACGGGCGGGATTTAGTCAGGCAGAAACCCATCAATATCTTATATTTATACGGTAGGTTTGGTTCCCTAATATCAAACATTATTATGGAAACAAACAGTATCTATTGTAGGACTACGTGAGATGTAATAGGAATCGACTGCTTTATTGAGACCGCCAGAATCCGCTTGTCAATATCAACCGACATGCTAATATACATACGTGACGGGTACTGTGGCCATGAGTTTTGGAAGAATTAGGAAATACACAAACGTATTTAAAGTTGCTTTTAGAATTATCTCCACTATAATAATAATATATTTGATATTATTTTATTATTATATTTAAAGAGGGAAAATTTGTATTTTTACATACACATACATATCGTCACGCCTTTTATCCCCGAAGGGGTAGGCAGAGGTGTATTTCTACACCCACTTTTCGCCAGATATACTTTAGTCCCACGTAATAAGGGGCGAGCCTATTGCCGTACCGGGCACATTTCCAGACTCCGTGCTGCTACTGAGAATTTCGTGACAGAAAAACCCAATAACACTGCCCGACCCAGGAATCGAACCCGGGACCTCTCGATCCCACGCGCACATTTATGCCGCGAGACCAATGAGGCAGTCGCATAGGGTTTGATGTCGAGTTTTCCGTCTCTACGCAAAGATGGTATTTGCATCGTGTTATCCCTTAGCTACATTATCTGCAATTTTATTTTAGAAAAAAAGGATTCCGTAAGATATTTAGGTTTTTCGGAACCAAGGTGTAAAAACTTATCCAAAAAATTTCCTTATTTGGCGTACGCAGCCTTAACTATAAAATATACAACCATAATATGTTCCAATTAATAAAAGACCTTTAAAATATCTACAAAAAATCTGCGACACACTATACCTATCTATTTAGAGTAAAGCACAACAACCATTTTTTTATTTAAAATCTTGATTTTTTTAGAACTTCATTTGAACGCATTTATGTTAACCCATGTCATTACTCCTTATCAAAATAAACTATTTTGCCACAAAATGCTGTTTATGTAGATAATATTTAGTTTTTAATTCATTAAAATTGGACGTTTGGTTTGAAAGTTATGGCGAAATCAATCTATACACATAAATAAAATTGGAGTGTCTGTTTGTAATATTAAAATAACCGCTTTTTACTAAATGCATATGGATGTATACACAGTACATATTTCCGAAATGACATTTTTTACAACTTTTGTCTGTCTGTCTGTTTGTTTTCGCTAATCTCTGGAACGGCTGGACTGATTTTGACGGGACTTTCCCTGGCGGATAACTGATGTACCAAGGAGTAACGTAGGCTATAAATTAACCGGGTTCGCGAAGTAGTTCCCTCAGGACGCGGGTGAAACCGCGGGAAACAGCTAGTATTTAATAAGCTTGACGCGATGTGGCTTTGATTCCTTGAATTTATCTAATCAACAGTTTTTAGTGTCATGACAAAAGTTTGTTCGTATGTTTATCAAGTCCGGTTTTGGTCATGAGAACTGATTTTTTGCCTTGTCGATTTCAGCATGAATAGGTCGGCTCGACCGGGGAAGTACTGTTGCTTTTCGTTCGGTAAATGATAGTGCCGAAAACCCATCCCATTCTCTATCTCCCTCATCACGCACGCTTGTCCTGCTCGTCTTCTTTTTCCAATCATATAGAGTAGCAACGCACGCAGGTATGACACATCTTAAGTTGCGGGTGTCTTTGGGCAGCGGTAATCGCTTACCATCCGGCAATCTGTGCGCTCGTTTGCCTCTTATTACTTACATATTTGGATAGCCCAGTGGTGTACGTAACGGACTGTCGAGACGAAGGACTCAGGTTCGATCGCCACTTAGCCCGGGCACACACCTCTAACTTTTTGAGGTTATGTGTGTATTATAAATGTTAATTATCGCTCACTCAATAATGTGCCTGGTAGATGGCGATAGGCTCGCTCCCTATTATATTGGGACCGAAAGATAACTGGCGAAAATTGGGTGTGTAATACACTCTGCCTATCCCTTCGCGGATAAAAGGCATGAAGTTTTGTTATGTTATATTATTTAGATAAATGGGACTAATCCCACCCTCATTCCCACTACTGTGTCACCTGTGTAGCCAGGTTCAGCAGCAGTGACCATTGATGACAACGAGTATTGACACTCGTGAAGTCCCGGGGAAAGTTAAACTGTCTTGGAACCCGCAACGAACTTAATCAGAAGTATATTGGAGGAGTTGGAAAATGAATAATCCACTTCCCTCCTTAACAAAGCGGGAGACAAGCAACGAAGATATATATATATATATAGTGATGAGAAAAGATAAGCACCACGGACATGAGCATTAAGGGGGCCTAAATTGAGAACTATACCTGTTTCCAGTAATATGTATGGCAGAAACGCCTAAACGCACGGAAATTCGTCCTACTTGCCACAAGATCCGTATAGTACACTACTCCAGAAGTTACCTCTAATTCGTTAAGCATGATATTACGTTCAATTTGCCAAAGACTACACTCCCATAGAATGTGATGAGCAGATTGTTCATAATTGTTGCCAGATGTTGAACATTGGCATAACGGTGAATCAACTAGCTTAAATGAATACAACTTGCTCTTAAAGTTGCCATGACCTGTAAGAAATTGGGCTACACAGTGGTCCACCTCCAACCAGTTCCTCGCCAGTCGCTCTCGGACGCATGGGAAGAACTGGTAGAGGTGACGGCCCTTAGTTGATGTGTTCCAGCGACATTGCCATTCATCAAGAAGATCGTCATAGACTGTGGATTGATGGTTCAACAATCTAGCGATCTTATGTCTGTCGCGCGGAGCTAGAAAATTTAGATCCATGTTATCTCGTGTCACGTAATACATTGCTGCTCGTCTTTGTGCCTCAAGATCGACTGGAAATACACCTGCCAGTACTGGCAAAGCTTCAGTACTAACTGTCCTATAAGCCTTGCACAAAAATATCAACGCGAGACGTTGACTTTGTAGCATTTTACGTCGTACAGCACCGATAGTAGCTCTATCAGCCCATGCAGGCGCAGCATAACACATACAACCCAGATATGTTGCACCATAAATTATATATATTTTAAAGTTTTGAACGAAAGCCCCCATGTCGCAGTTGATATCTTTGACAAGGCGTAAAAACTTCTTTTAGATTTTTCACTTACTGTTTTAATGTGCTCGACAAATGAAAAGTTTCTCTCTAAAACTAACCCTAAATAACAAACTGATTCTTTGTTTCTAATGGTGATGTTATTGAATTTGATACGAGGCGGTGTTTTTAAGTTCCCTTTCAAAAGTAATTGAAATGTTTTCTGTGGAGAAAAATATAAACGATTGCGTTCACCCCAATTGTTGATTAAGTCTAAACATTGATTAGCTAACCTTTCAAGTCCTACCCTAGTATTAGATTGAATAAGTAAAAGACCGTCATCTGCGTATCCGGTCAATGAGCAACCTGGTGGTAGTGGTATGCTTAGAAAGTCATCAAAACCTAGATTCCATAAATACGGGCCTAACACTGATCCCTGCGGACAACCCATGGTCAGCGCCTTCGACACAGCATGGTGGCCTAATTTTAACTTTGCTGTTCCATGTAGGAAATACGTATAAATGAGGGAATATATGTTACTAAAGCATCCACGAGACTTTAATTTAAGTAAAAGCATTGGCCACCATGCGTTGTCGAAAGCGCCAGATATATCTAAGAATATACCTAGCACATATTGTAGTGTTGATGACGAAACTATCTTCCTAACCGATATAACTGCGTCAACTGTCGATTTACCTACTGTGAAGCCAAATTGTCTATCGCTAAATCTAATACCGCCCGGCAGAAGCCGGGGAACTACGAGACGTTCTAAAAGCTTTCCTAGTGATGGTAACAATGTTATTGGCCTATATGACTTAGGGTCGTTGGACGGTTTGTCTCCTCTTTTTGGCATGATCCTAATGTAACCACTGCGCCATATACGAGGAAAAATACCTTCTGCTATGCAACGTTTAAACACAAACAAAATGGACTCACCAGATGTTTTACAAGCTTCCTTTATCATATTGTTGGAGATTTTGTCTTCGCCTGAAGCTTTGTTAGGCGGCAAAGATCCGACAGCATTTATAAATTCATCATAGGATGGTAGGTCTGACGCTGGTGAAACGGGTTGCAAAGCAGCCCATTGTCGGATCTGACGGTGGTAGTCTGTGTCATTCTCCAGCCGATCGTTGGGTATCAGACATTTCAAGAGATAGTCCGTTGTCTCCTCAATACCAGTGGAATGTCTACCAATAATTTTGATATTTTGGGTATAAGCTAAGTCGATAGATCTATTTGCTTGTCTTCTTGTTTGCTATCAAGCTACTTTGAACCAATGTTACCGCTGAAGTGTGACCCACAGGTTCATTAACCTACAAAATAACATTACAAAAATAAATATTACGGTTCTCAAGGTTAGTGTCTAATTATCTTCTACACGACTGCCTTCATAGAACCTAACCAATCAAACTTTTCATATGAAAGTGAAACGATAGAAAAGTGTAACCTAGTAGTATCTTTCCTACAAACTTCACCAACACCGTTTTCCAAGTTGACATGAAAGTCGATTCCGGTGCTATTACTCGGAAATATCTATTTTACTTCCACGTGTTTTAAATAACAAATTGAAAGAGGTTTTGTATGATTTTACCACTTTCCCTTTCCTGTTTCGAAGTTCGCAACATTGTTTTTCTTTAATCTAGCTGTAATGTATTTTGTTCCTCTTTTAAAATGTATTTTTACGTATATATTCTTGCGTATATCAAGCTTTTATTTTTGTCATATCGTAGAAAATAAACAAAGAAACAAGGAAAAATATTGCATTGCACATAGATGAAACTTTGCACAAAATTTCATCATCATCATCAGCCCTGAATATCAACTGTCCCACTGCTGGGCACAGCAAACAAAAAAATTAACAAACATTTCTAAAAAGATGAAATAAAGTTGTAAAGCCTGATACAATCATCATTGTCTTGCCCTGGTCCCAATTTATTTGGGGTCGACGCAGTATGTCCTTCACTTCCATACTTTTCTGTCACCAGTCATCCGATCGTCTATCCCTTTCTCTTTCATATCCATCCTCACACAGTTCATCCATCTTTTCCTTGGCCGGCTTCTACCTTTTCGTCCTTCTACGTGCATATTCATCACTTTCTCACCTACGTACATCTCATCTCTTCGCATAACATGTCCATACCAGGCCAATCGACTCCCTTTTACCTTTTCATCAATAGGCACCACTTAAAGCTTGATACAATATTTTGTGAAAAATAGTCTACAGCTTAGCAACGCTGAAGTTTAGTTTGGATTTGTTTTATTGTACCAATAGCAGTTTTGAAAAGGAAGAAGAGATCATGGCAACATCGATTCTTAATTTTGATCATATATATTACCAATCCAATTTGTACCCGACAATTATCAGAGAATTCTGACCTAGATCGTTTGCCAGTTATTAAATGGTATTTTAATAGACCGTGGTACCGGTTCATGTCTTTGGACAAAAATCCTTATACCATGTCGAAGGGCTTCAGGTGGTCTGAAAACTCCGACACCAGATTTGGCCACGCACTCATACGACAAATGAAATGAAATTAAATCGTAATATCATTTGTGAAATCACTTTTTTTATTTATCGTGATATTATTCGAAACCAACATTATGACCGTTATCACTTGTGGGCACTTTTTGAACGTTGTAGTAACTTATATTTTATTTGCTTGACATTCATACAGCTGGTACGTAGTAGACTTTAATAAGTCCTAGATATATTACTTTCAGGGAGCTTGGTGCATCGAATTCTAATATCGCTATATGTATTTACTCACTTCGTTGGGTCGAGTCTTTTATGATGCAATCGCTTCTATTATGACGCTGATACACTTGAGCATTCACCTGTAATGAGCATTCTGCAAATGTTACAAAACAAATGAGTGTATTTTAGCGAGCATTCTCACAAACATTCGGGCGAGCCTTAGAATATAGAAAATACATAGAATTCGCGCTACGATGGTGGTTAAACCCAATATATGTATTTACTTTACTTATGATTTTAACTCTTACTAGGAATGAATCTTCGTAGTTTGTCACAAATTTGATTTGACTAGGTCCCCATGACCTAGTCACTCTACATGGTCGCATACGTGCCGGATTATACCTAAATATCAAGAAAAGCGCAAATTTGGAGAAATAATCAAGAAATAAGCGATTTGGAAAAGTTGTACGCAACGTGGTGCAAACCTGAGGTGCTTGAAAAAGTGGCTTGGACAATTATTAGTGTTAATATCGTTTAAAATAACCCAACACTCTTAAAGGTGGTATAAAAATATAGTTAAGTTCATTATAAGGTTAGTAATTGCACAAATTATCCCATTTCTGTTTGTAACTTGCTTTGTCATTGAGCGATAGACGGGTTAAGTTAACCTTGATTTCATTCAATGTCATTAGACTTTTAGTTAATTTTTCGTGATTGTTGCATTAATATTTGTGGCTAAATAACGTTAATTAACAACTTTATTTAGGTTTTCTATTTTTAATTTCCGTCTTAGCTCGTTAATATTGAGACAAGTAGGCTATATTAGGGTTAATTATCACTTTGTGTCGTTATTAAAGTTACGTTTAATTATTATTTGTTGTGAGTAATTCGCTGTATTCAACCTAATTTATCAACGCTCAAACTTTAACTGTAACCAGTTGTATTAATTGTATCCATAATCTATAGATACCTAGTAACTTGTATTGTCATAAAATTCCAGGACATTGCAGCCGTATCCCATGATGTCAACGAAAGGTGATAAGTCTGATATGGCCGTGGCAAGGGAAATAGCAGAACTTACAAAAAAACGCAGTGCGTTCAAAGGTCGTTTAACTATCTTTTCTACATTTGTGAAATCACTGGAACCTACATCCTTTACATCTAAGGATGTTATAGAATTAGAGATGCGACTAGGTAAGTTGGAATTATTGTATGCTCAGTATGACGAGACACAAACGAGGTTAGAATGTATCTCAGATAATGTTGAGTCTCAAATGACAGAGAGAGATGAGTTTGAGTCTAAATACTTTAATATTCATTGTCAAGCACAGGAGATTGTCAGCATTCATAAAAAACCTCCCGTGCCTAGTGAATGTAGTCATAGTTCTCATGGTGGTAATAGCAAACCTGTCAAACAAAATCATGTATCTGCACTCTTTAGCATAGACACTGTTAACCGAGAATCGTCTGTTAATTTGAAGCGTGTTATAGATCAGCTCAACAAAAATCTACGTGCACTGGAGTCCCTAGCCGAACCTATTCAGCACTGGGATATGCTTCTCATCTAATAGTCACTCATAAGCTCGATAGCAAGACATTCCGTGAATGGGAAGAGTACAAGGGTCGCTTAGATAAGGACCACAGCATATCACTACAACACTTCCTTGAATTCATGAAAATTCGCACTGAGTTACTCAAAACTATAGAATTATCTCGTCCTACACAAACCAGTTATGACCAGAATAATAAGCACACGAAACATAAATCTATGGTTTCATTAAGTGATAGCAAGTCTAACAATTCACAATGTTCACCAGTTATTACTTGTCCGAAATGCAGCGGCGATCACAAGCTAAATCATTGTCCGCAGTTTTTAGCGTTAACTAATGAAGCACGACTTCAATTATTACCTAACTTTAAGGTTTGTTTTAATTGTTTTCACAGCGGACACTATGCAAATCATTGTAGAAAGGCCGGCTGTAAGTTATGCAAACGTCGTCATAACACTCTCGTTCATGTGGCAGATACTAATAACAAACCGGTTGTGCATAGCGGGCGAGTTGAAAACAGCAGCGGCGACGCGCTGCTGTTTTCAACTCGCCACTGCGAATCCTAACGTAACTTTGTCGGCGAGCGTCGCCGCCTCCAGTCATGAACACAGTCAACGTGTGGACGTTCTGTTATCGACTGCGTTAATTAAGTTGTACGATTCAAATAATCGCGAACACTTAGTTCGCGCCGTACTTGATAGTGGTAGCACTTCGTGTTTAATATCGGATCGACTGTTCCATAAGTTGAACCTGCCCTATACACGTATAGATAAATCTATTCTAGGCATCAATAACGTAACGTCACACATTACTAAAATTTGTGATGTGTTTATTAAATGGGGGTGCATAGGGTTCCCACCAAGAACTTAGGGTCCCAAGCCAACCTCACCTGCAAGTGGTGCACCTGCCGATCAATGGACGAGGCTCTGGCAAACAAAATATCCCGATAAGCGGCAATAGGCTCGCCACCTATGACGTGGGATCAAAACACTGGCGAAAAGTGGGCGTTTAATATGCCTCTGCCTACCCTTAAGGGGAAACAGGCGTGAGTCTATGTATGTATGTATGTATGTTTATTAAATCATTAAATGAGAGTTTTACAACTCGTATACGATGTTTTGTTTTGACGTCGATAACAGACAACGTTCCGTGTCATTCAGTCGACTTATCTGGGTTTAATATTCCCTCTGATGTATGTTTAGCCAATCCTAACTTTCATTACCCCGCAGCTGTTGATATGATACTTGGCGCTGCCATTTTTTGGGATATTCTAGGATCGCAGCGGATAAATCTAGGCATTGGTAAAGCTATTCTTTGGGAAACCAGGTTAGGATGGATAGTTTCTGACTCCATTCATAATTATATTTTACCTAATCGCTCTAACACTATTAAATGTAATTTTGTGAATGTTGATTCATCATTTAATGAGGAGATACAGAATCAACTCTCACGGTTTTGGAATTTAGAGGAGGTAAGTATAAGTTCCAATTATTCACCAAAACATAAACAGTGTGAAGAGCATTTTATAAAAAATACTACACGTTTAGGAGATGGGCGCTTTTGTGTGAGAATACCATTGAAGGATAATCCAGCTGTTCTTGGTGATTCTTTACATAGGGCTAAACATTGTTTTTTCTCGTTAGAGCGTCGTTTAATGAGACAGCCAACATTAGGCTAAATGTATCGCGAATTCATGTTAGAATATGAGACGTTGGGTCATATGTTTCAATGTAAACTTAGCTCGGAAAATAATGCCCATTTTATTCCCCATCACGGTGTCATTCGTGATAGTAGTACCACCACTAAATTGCGGGCCGTATTCAACGCGAGTAGTCCTACTTCTACGGGTGTGACATACAATAGTATTCAGCTGGTCGGACCTCCTGTACAGGATGACTTGCTGTCTATTCTATTGCGATTCAGACAACATTGATATGTCTTGATGGCTGATGTTGAAAAGATGTACCGGCAGGTTATCGTACATCCTGATGACAGGTACTTACAGCAAATAGTCTGGCGGGATAATCTAAATGAAGAATTAAGGGCATTCCGGCTCAATACAGTCACTTACGGCACCGCAAGTGCTCCGTTTCTCGCAACCAGATGCCTGAAGCAGTTAGGTCTTGAGTGTGAGGACAAAAGGGTTGCTGAAATAATCATCCACGACTTTTTCGTCGATGACGCCCTTTTCGGCGGGGATGATTTGTGTTCACTTCGGGATATTCGTAAGAAGTTGTCGTCAGTTCTCTCTTCAGCAGGTTTCTCACTCAGAAAATGGAAGTCTAATGAACCTCAGCTAGTCCCGGAGTCCACTCAAGGCCCATCTGATTTAAATATAGGTGGTAACGAACCTAGCAAAACACTCGGCTTAAGCTGGCACATGAATAATGACCAACTGTGTTTTCCGGTAGGTCAATCGATTCCCCAGATTAGCTCAAAACGTAATATGTTGTCCATAATTTCTCAAATATTTGACCCCTTAGGTCTTGTTTCTCCCGTGGTTATTAATATGAAAATGTTGTTGCAGAAGTTATGGTTAGGTTAGGTTAGACATAGGTTAGGTTAACATAAACTTTCTTGGGATGAACCGTTGCCTTCAGATATTCAGCAGATTTGGTTAGAATTTGTAAAGAATTTACATTTAATGAACGGTATTCGCGTCCCTCGCCGTGTGATAATAGATTTTTATGTAAAGTTAGAATTTCACGTTTTTGTGATGCGTCAAAGAAAGCATACGGTGCATGTATTTACGTCCGTAGTATAGAAAGTAATGGTAAAATTCTAGTTAGGTTGTTACTGGCTAAAAGTCGAGTAGCTCCTATCAAAGCCACAACTATTGGAATCGTTCTAGCAATAAATTGAGCCATTTATTGCTAGAACGATTCCAAGGCTTGAGCTCTGCGGTGCCTTAATAGGCGCTCGACTTTATGAGAAAGTTACCAATGCATTGCAAATTAAGGCAGTGCGTACTGTCTTTTGGACTGATTCCACTATGGTATTAGGGTGGTTAAAAATGTTACCGTCTAAGTTAAATACGTTTGTCCGCAACCGTGTTGGTGACATTCTAGAAAAAACTGGTAATTGTGTGTGGAGTCATGTCCCCACTCAACACAATCCTGCGGACTATATTTCAAGAGGAGTGAGTTTTGAGACTATTCAGTCTCTTGATACTTGGTGGTCAGGGCCAAGATTTTTGAGTGAACCTACTGTTGTTAGTTTGCCTCACCCAACAGTTAATGTAGACTCACTGCCGGAAACGCGTAATGAATTGTCATTTATCTTGCAAACAAATGAATTTTTAAATAATAATACTTTTATCGATTTTAATAGATTTTCAAAATTTAATCGGCTCAGGAGCTTGTCCGTGTGGTGACAGATTAAGAATACGGAATGTCACCACCCCATATCATCCCATGGGTGTCGTAAGAGCCGACAGAGGGAGCATATTATGCACAGAACAGTTTTCCTTCTCTTACAGTGTAAGAGAAGGAAAACTTGATACAAACCCTATACCAACCCGTTTGGCCGGCGTGGTATAGTAGGCCAATTCCTCCTTTCAAAGGAGAGGCCTAGTCCAGCAGTGGACTGTTAAAGGCTGATGTTGAATCGGCTCAGGCGCGCAGTAGCTTATATGCTGCGGTTTATTGATGCATGTAAACGACGACCACCACAAACCAAATACCTTTCTGAGGCAGAATTAAATAATTCATTAAATGTTATTATTAAAGTGTCTCAACGACAATCATTTAATGAGTATCCATTATTGATTAAAAATAAAGATCTGCCTAAAAAGAGTGCTTTATTAAAATATAACGTATTTTTAGACGAATTTAAAGTTATGCGGGTTGGTGGTCGCCTTGCAAATTCAGAATTTTCATATAATAAGAAACATCCCATTATTTTACAGTCCACACATCGCTTTACTAAATTTCTTTTTGAACTTGAACATGTAAAACTCATGCACGCTGGGCCACAATTATTCTTGGCGTCAATTAGGGAAGTTTATTGGCCTATAGGTGGTCGTAATTTGGCAAAGGCTTGTTATCGTCGATGCATTCGGTGTACACGAATGAAAGGAAGTGTTGTAGCTCCTCTGATGGGTAATTTACCGCAGCAGCGTCTTTCACCTGGCGGATCGCCTTTCCAAACGGTAGGTATTTAAAAGACGTCAGTAAAATTGTTTAAGGTATGTTTAAATGTGATCAAGCCTGCAATCCAGTGAACTAGACGTGATGAGGATCGTCCCGGCATAAATGTATATTTGGGTGACTTAGTGGTCGACACCCGATCGATCCTCCTAGAAATCGCTGCAATGACGAAAACTTAGAAGACCTAACATGACATCGTAAAATCAACATATGCGGGGCGTGAAAAAGCTTTTCTCTAGCCCATCAAAGTAGGGGTCGTCATGCCATTATTATTAATATTTTATTGGCGTGACGGCTTTTGCTATGGGACTCCATGTATTCTTAAGATAAGGCGGCATGGAATCACACTTTGACAGGCTTAATTAAAAAAGAAAAACCAGGAAATTATCGAAGAATAGGAAAGATGAAGTGATCTCGTATTTCAGGCCAAGACTCACTTTGGGTTGCTGCGCACCACGAATTAATGAATTAATGTTCAAATTTGTTATATCCCTACTAATATTATAAATTCGAAAGTGTGTATGTATGTATGTATGTATGTATGTTCCGTTTTCACGCTAAAACGGCTGAACGGATTTTGTCGAAATTTTATATAAAGATAGATTGGACCCTGGAGACGGACATAGGCTACCATCAGTTGCAAAAAAATAACTGGGAGGGATTGTAGGGAGGGCAGAAATTAGTAAGGCACAAATTTACCTCTTGGAAGTAAGAACGCATGCGCTGTAATAATTGAGTGAGCATGTGCTGTCGTATGTCACTGTCAGTACTGTCACATCATACATATTGTCATATTGTGCACAGTGCTTACATTGTTCGCATATATTATTAGAAACTAATAATTATATACTACGCATAAGCGGCTGAAACGATTTTTTCAACTTATATTATAAATACGAAAGTTTTCATAGATATACATTTATATTGGGAATGTATTGTAACATGGCTTTGTCTGCATGCAAGATGATGTTATTATGGTAGATAATGTCATGAATACTGACCAAGTTACTTTGTACGACATATTGTTTCTGAAGTCTTTAGAGTAATCAGGAGTGTCTTCACACAAAATGAGAATGAAAGTAGATTTGTGTTACCCCGAATTTAACACGTGCGGAGCCGCGGGCAAAAGCTAGTTTAAATATAAAGAATTTATGACAAACTCTGTGTGCATAATAAGGCTTGGCCTAATTATAATAAAATATAATTAAAAATTGAGCCATTTATTGCTAGAACGATCCTCTTCTCACTAAGAGGAGCCCACGTTCGTAACCATCAGCAGACTTTTGTAAACTCTTTTAATCTTTCAAGAATACTTTTGAAAACTCTTACTACGGAATTCAATATTCGAACTATAGATAGATCTGTAGATTTTAGATTCTTTTGACATAAGCTCCATACAAAATATGTCAAACACGAATCTCGAATCTCAAATTCCATGTATGGATCGAATATTGAAAATGGCCGTTAGATATTGAGTTACCGCACGATTTTGCTTCACTGTTAAGCAATAACATTTTATAACAATAATATAAAATGTAAGACTCAAAAGAGCTTTTATTACAGTTAAATAAGATATTTATATGGATTTTTATATTATTTTTACTGTTTATTTCACATAAACTATTGTATATTTGTACAACATTTTAGTAGAAACCAAGTATAAGTTGCTAAACAATCATCTTATCCGTAGATGCTTGTCACGCTCATTTTTAGATATTATAACAAGATAGAAGTGTCCCTTAAAATATCTAGTTAATATTCATATAAACATCTCATCATTTTACATTATTCAGTTGCGGCTTAAGAGGATAGTCTTGATTGAATTTTATTGCAAAATCAAACCCGTTTACGCACCTAGATTAATTGTTATAAATATAAGATAACTTTAACAACTAGTTCATACTCATAAATAAATGTCATTGTTCGCGATTTGTTCTGAAGCTAATATGTATACATTTTGTGCAGCGATAGCCTAGTGGACTGTCATGAAGACCTTTGACAGCTGTAACGGGAAGTCGGTACCCTCAAATAAACTGATACTAGTCCATACCATGGAATATCACTATCCCTTTGGATTGCGGAGGTCGGACAGTCACTGTATAAAAACTGATATTATACTGTATACTGTCATATCCGGTGAGACTAGTAAGCGGACCCCGGGCGTATTGGATGCAATCGGGTTGACTTTAGAACGATGATGATGACTAATATACATTGAAGATATCGCTTGCTTTTTGTGTCATATTAATGACAGTTCTAAACAAAACTGAAATTTTATAATCATGAAAGAGAACAGAGAGAGAGAACAAAGACCAAATTCCATATGCATATGATTGTACCCACTTTCGGAGCATAGTATGGAGTTGAAATACAGTTTGACTTTATGTAGAACGTCCCTTAAACTTACGTTTACACGATTAATATAAAACAGAATATAGTAGGGTCACCCTAGATTAGATCCCGTAACGACTACATAATTCTTATGCCAATACCGTCAACTAATTACATTCGAATAGGCCTGATTTAGATGAATATTCGCATATTGCCATATCAATACAGACCCTTGTTCCATTTTACAGCGCAAAATGATTTTTGGATTCGTATTTCGATTTGTAGCTAAGTAAATATAAATATTTTATAACAATCATGATTTGTACACATACAAATGTTTATTTAACGGTTATATATTGTGTAATTTCTCTGAAAACAGGATAACACTATTCAGTTTATGAATCAGTCGCAGAGTATATACGTGGTATAATATTCATCCGATATTGGCTGATTTACAGACAACGTACAGCCACAAAATTGTCACCATATATTACAGCAGCATAATTATAGGATCCAAGAAGCTGAAATTAGGCATGTATGTTTCTTGGAGGCTGTAGGCTGGCAATAAAAACAGGTTCCCCGAAATTCCTACGGGTTTGGGAACAAATGGATAAATTAAGAAAAATGTGAGCATAGCTGCGGGCATCCTCTAGTTGAAAATAAAAGTAAAATACCTCTTATTTTTCAAAGGTTGACTTGCTTATAAAAATTGGTCGAGGCCATGGAAGAATAACTAAAGCATGGAATGAACGATCTTTTTATGAACAAATTGAATATAGCTACACTCTTCACTCATATGACAAATTAGAGTTGCCAGAAGAAGATGGCACTATGTTTGTCAGTTAGGGCTAAAGACAATTTGAACACAAATTTCGTAACTTTTTAATTTTTTAGTGATTGAGCAAATCCGCTATCGATATCGATCAAAGTTTCAATAATATAGGTTCAAAATCAAACAGACTTGTAAAAGTAAGTATGTACATGTTATACATTCCGTAAGTTTGTGTCCACAGCAGTCAGAACGCTAGTTACATACATACATAACGTCACGCCTTTTATCCCCGAAGGGGTAGGCAGAGGTGTATTTCTACACCCACTTTTCGCCAGATATACTTTAGTCCCACGTAATAAGGGGGGAGCCTATTGCCGTACCGGGCACATTTCCAGACTCCGTGCTGCTACTGAGATTATCGTGACAGAAAAACCCAATAACACTGCCCGACCCAGGAATCGAACCCGGGACCTCCCGATCCCACGCGCACATTTATGCCGCGAGACCAACGAGGCAGTCGTATAGGGTTTGATGTCGAGTTTTCCGTCTATACGCAAAGATGGAATTTGCATCGTGTTATCCCTTAGTCGCCTCTTACGACATCCACGTGAAGATAGGGGGTGGTGACACTTGTATTCTATGCCGTCAACTACACGGCGAGTTACAGAACGCTAGTTAATGGATAGTATTTATATAATTATTACACAAACTTGCATTTTTAAACGGAATCTATATTTTTTTGTTTCAAATGGGTACTCAGTAGCACATAATAATGAAGCGTCACAGCATTTTTTTTAACTTCAAGCTAATCTCACGTGTTTTGTCACCAGCCGCGCGTGAAAGGTATTTTTTAATAACACTGTTATTTTTCACGTGATCTAAAATTATCAAATCCTTCTTCACGATATTTTCGTTTTGCAAACTATCAAGTATATATGGGCGCAAATTAATATATTATGATTATATTGTTACGAAAATGTTACTAATATTTAAGATTGATATTTAAATAACTATTTGTGAACACAGAACTGAGAACTTCACTACTTTAGAATATTAGACACTGTATTGACTGCTTCACTGTTTTATAAATATTGGGTATTTAATTTATCGCTTAATAATTAAGATAACTCCAGAAACTTTCAAAGTAAAATCAATTAGTATTAAATAACATTATTCTGATACTTTTATGTTAACGGTAATAAATAACCTGCGCTTATATTTACATCCTGTTGATAGCATCCCATCACCATCTGTTGCGAATGTTGTAAAGCAGCGTTTGATTATTACAATAGATTTTTTATTCGTATAAAATAAATCATATGGTGTTGTGCAATATTCATAACAATATTAATGTTGATTTTTGATAATTAATTGTACAGTAATTTCAATTATATGTTGAAAAGGAAGTGGCAGTTGTTAACATTAAGTGTAATGACGGTTAGTTTATAAAAATGATTGTAGGTCACATTTTAATTTAATTCTGTACTAGAAATCGTCTGAAATAAACCAAGTAATATTACGTGAGTCTTTTTATTATAATGGAGTCTGGACTGGACACGATAACCCTGGCGTATCGCCGACATATACGTGAATTCATAGCAATGTTCTTTTTCATCAGACGTTTAGAACGTTGTCTTAAATAGGTAATTAATTTTTAACAAACGTCTTTTAACAAGCTGCTCAAGGTGAAAAACTTATTTTTGTAGTTTTTCTATTCATGAAAGAAGCCATGAAAATCGTGTGCGCTAAACACTTACGTACAATAGTACGTAAGTGTTTAGCGCACACGATTTTCATGGCTTCTGTACCTACTGGCGGAGAAATTGTAACTAACGTAGGCGCTTTAGTGCTGGTTGTCGGAGAAACAGAAGATGTTTCATTTATGGAAGGCGCACGCGTACACTAAAGAAAAAAAAAGCCACGTTTTAATGCAAAGCAGTATATTAAAATAAATAAGCATACCCTTTGTGTTTGCCACCCTAGCAATCACTGATGATACCTGAAGCTTGATTTATAGGCCAAAGCCGATTGATAAAAAATACCTTACACCTTTTTCTGTACTCTCATTACTCCCAGCAACGTGCATTGAACTTTTTATGATCGATTGAGTAGTCAAAATGTGAAAGCTTAACAAATAAATAAATTCACTTACATTTATAATAGGTATTAGTAAGGATATAGTAAAACTATGAAATGAGTGGATGTCGTCTAACAGCCTGGCCACGAACGGCCGCGACACGCTGAGCGACAAGCGATTTCAATGTTCATGCCGCTCTCTATTCTGCCGCCGGCGCTGTCACCTCAGTGCAGAACTAAACTGCACAAATAAACAACGAAATCGCTTGTCGCTTAGCGTGTCGTGGCTTTTCGTGGCAACAGTGTAACTGCAGGTAGCTGGCTGAACATTGTTTATAACATACATACATAGGCTCACGCCTGTTTCCCCGAAGGGGTAGACAGAGGCATATTAAACGCCCACTTTTTGCCAGACTTTTGATCCCACGTAATAGGTGGCGAGCCTAATGTTTTG
The DNA here is from genome assembly GCA_944739405.2 of Euclidia mi. Taxonomy (NCBI): domain Eukaryota; kingdom Metazoa; phylum Arthropoda; class Insecta; order Lepidoptera; family Erebidae; genus Euclidia; species Euclidia mi. The sequence goes on from OX123195.2 coordinate 53,951,227, forward strand.
TTTGCCAGAGCATCATCCGTTGATAAGCAGGTACACCACTTGCAGGTGAGGTTGGCTTGGGACCCTACATTCTTGGTGGGAACCCTATGCACTGATAATAAAATTGTAGAAAATATTAAAATTAAATTATTCCTTTAGTCGAGACATCGAATGGAGCCCAAGATCCGACTCCTGTTTGGCGCTGCTACCCTAATAAAAGTAAAAGCAAGTAATTATTTAAACACTCACACTGATACGTTTAGAATGGAGGAGTAATGTTGGCACAGAATTTTCTTTT